>VXAX01006984.1:793632-839622 GCA_013399835.1 Leptocoma aspasia | reverse complement strand
AAAAAAAGGAAATTAAGGAAATTAAACAGAAGAACTATTTTTAAGGTCTATCAGTCTATCACTGTTTTCAAGTTTAGTGCTGACATGCCTGTGTAAAGCTGCCTACTAAACTGGGATAAGTAGTCAACATCTGTTCTGAATTATTTATTTATTTTCGATTGCAGAAAATTGGCAGTTCCAATGTCCCTAAGAGAAGGATAATTGTAATTATCTATGATGTTGTGAAAACTGCTTCAATGGCTCAGCAGTTACTGAGGGCCTGGGGTTTTTTCCACTCCTTCCAGCATATGTATTCCAGTGTGTGTATGGATGTGGAAAAAAATAAACTTTCAAGTTCTTTTTGTAAGTTTTATGTGATTTTTTCTCCCTCTATACCACTTTGAATACAGTATCATGTTTTGTCCATTAGGGGGTCCAGAACATGCATTTTAAATACGTTGCTTATCGTTAAACCTGATGAAATGGTTATTTGTACCAAGTCTCTATCTTTCAATATGTTGTGCTTGAATGGGCTGTTGTACCTGTGTGCACCTTCAATGACTGATATAACGTGTCTGAAAAATATTCAGAGTTAAATATTGCAAAAAATTCTAATCATCAGTTATATATATTTACCAAAAGTGAAAAAATGCTGATCTCAAATTTCTGTAATTTTGCAAGAAGAAGAATCAAATATCAAATCCAATAAGTGAGTTGTTTTCTGAGAAACCCATTTTTATTGCTATTTGAAATAAAACCAAATAAAATTTATAGTGAATCTTTTACTGAAGCTTGTGTCTCCAGCTCATCATCCAGAATACTGGAATTCTTATTTCCTGGCTTTATGTAAAATGTAGAAAGATTGAGGAAAGAACTGTTTGCCCTGAAATGAAAGGAAAGAAAAATGGAGAAGGCATTGTCTTATATTTAGGAAAAAAATATATCAAATATGAACACAGAGGAAAGTGAAATATGGAATTACCAAATATCCATGGATTGAGATAAAAGGCATACGTGACTTCTGTAGGCTGCCAGGTGCAGAGAATGGATTGATGAGGAATTATTAAGCTCATAATGGTGACATGTAAACATAAATAGTGATGGGATGGAGGGATTTGAACTAACTTAACACCTGATGGATAAGGAAAATATAAGGAGATAAATGCTAGGTCTGTACTAACAAACCAAACAGTGCCAGGGATCATCTTCTGGCACTGAGGCCAGCTGGCACAGTCTGTCACATCCACACTGCTGAACTCTCTTAGCCTCCAGCACAACATGGTCAGATCTGTGGTGCCATTTGGGAATGGTCCCCAACCTGTACTAACACTTGAACTACATCCAGAAATTTTCTGGCTGGTTGGCTGTGGCCAGAAGCATGGGCATTAGAACAATTCACCAGCAGAAATTACTGATTCCCAGTGCTGTTTCTAGCTCCAGTTCATCAGCTTATTATCTGTGTACAGCCACATTTTCCAAAAAATCCTTAAATTTTATCAGGGAAAAAATGTGCAGAAAGTACTTAGTGGTACATGATACTAGAAAAGATCAAATTTAAAAGACATTTCTTTCAAATAAATTTATTATGAAAACAAATTTGCATGATGAAGTTTACAACAAAATAGGAAAATAGGTTAAAGTAAGAAAAGATCAGAGTTAATTGAATGTATTGTCTTTCTATAGCTCAAAGACACCCTCAAGTAGCTCAAAATGTTAGCCAAGGCACAAAAACATTATTTCCAGAAAGACATCAAGAAGTGATGATTCAGAGGACAAAAGAAACACTAGTGAAAAAATACTGATATTTAGAATTGCAAAAAGGTGATCTCAAGGACTTTAAAAGCATTTGACCACATTTTGATACCCAAAAAGACATAGAAAAAAAATCATTAATCTGGTTTTGTGCAGCTGGTAGATAATAAGGTGCTAAGGAAAAGGCAATATGGATTTGTCAGGATTTGACAAAATATGCCAAGCCATCTAAATTTCCTTCTTGACATGTTAACTGGCCAAGAGGATATGCGGGAAGCACTAGATATATTTGATAGTCTGACTTATGTAATTCTTTTGATATGGATGGCACTTTTACAAATGAATTTAGGAAATGCAGTCTTGATCAAATGCAGCTGATGCAGATGAAGAACTGGTTGGGAAAAAAGACCTTCATACTCAGAGAAGAGTTCTCAGTAGTTTTCTGCCAGACTAGAAAACGTACAAATTGGCTCCACATACAGCAGTTCTGGGATGTGTGTAATTTAATATTTTCATTAAAGACATGGATGACAGAATAGTGAATATACTTACGAGAAGTGGAAGGACTTCAGGCTGGGAGTGGTTATATCAATTTAGAGGACAGAAGAGTAACTCAGAGACATTATGGTATATTAGAGAATTAGGTTGAAATCAATAAGAAGAAATTTCTGAAAGGCAACTACAAAGTACACTCTGTAAGGAAAAACAAAAATGTCCCTAAAAATGGAAAACAAAAGGTGAGAAATATAAAAAATGGGAGTTAACTGTAAACTGTATATGGGTTAAATGTACAGTCTTATAAGAAACATAATATCATTCTAATATGTATTAATTTCAGAGTTGCGTGCAGGACTTACAAATGTAATTATTTAATTCTTTTCAAACTACTGAGGCCTTTGATCCAGTTAGAGTGTGTAGAATTTGCACTACTCATTAACAAGCAGGCTGGCAAACACTGTAGATTCTAAAAGAGATCAACAAAGACAACAAACGATAACAAAAAAAAGATAAATTGTCAGGAAAGAATGGAAATAAATGTTTAGTCCAGAAAACAAAATCAGGACATGTAAACTGTATTCAAATCTGTGAAACAAATACAGGCTCACACAAGCATAAAAAGGATTTCTGAGTCTCAAAAAAATTTAATTTCATCCATTTTTTTAATATGTATGTAAATCCAAGGTTTTTTGCAAGTTTGTGATGAATCAAAAGTTTTCCAGACGGTGGATTTGATTATATTTGTGAGCTTCACTGCTATTATCAGCTTTCAGGGTCTTTGGCTTCAGGGCACATCTTCCAATATTGTCTGCTCTGGGGCTTAGGGACTTTGAGCATCCCCAGGACAGCCCCATTACTCCTGCATTCCCAGGGCTATAGCTGCCTTGGGTCCCATCATCCAAATCCTTCTCAGCAGTGTGAAGCCTTGATAACAGGGAAATTAATATAAAAACTGTTATTATGTTTTTCCATGCTGAAATTAGGTTTATATAACAGTTAATTACTACTTCTTGTATTAATTTACAAATAACATTTCCCCCTCCTGCAGGAAGAACAGGAAGAGGAACAATCCCAAATGTTAGAATCAGCATCTCTCAGTACCTGCTGGACAGAATACAACAATGGGGTTGTGCTGCCAAAGCAAACCCAGGTGCAGATTTTATAAAGGGGAGATTGGGAGGGGAAGGAGGGAACTGACAATCTCATTTTCTCCATGAGTCCTTGCTGAGTTCAGTGTGGGTGTTTGGGGTGGAGAACAGTCACTGCTGTGTAACTTCACTGCCCATTGTGCACTGCCCTTTCTAACTCACAGGTCAAATTAAACCTGATGTGAAAAAGGAATGGAAAGATATTTGAGGAAAACAAAGATGTTACATCCTACACCTGGAGGAAATATATCCCTGAGGGACATAATTCCCCAGCTTCAAGAATTTAGGAGCAAGCGCTGTGTATCAGCAATGTGTGGTTTAGATGGAGTCCTGCTCATTTAATAATATTTTCCTAGCCTTAGGGGAAAGTGTTTAGAAATCTTTGAGTACATGGATGTTTGCAAAGAGGCAAGATCCATGCACAAGGCATATTTTAAACTCAGCTGAGGGCTGTACTCCTGTGGTCTGTGACTGCTTCTGCAGCTGTGGTAGATCCCTTCACACCACACTGCTGAGGAGAGAGTGCAAGCCACACCGGGTAAATTTTTGTAGCCTCAGACCCCTCATCCTCTGTTACACTGGTGGAATTTATGGCTGAATCAAGCCTCTATAGTGTGAAATGCTAATGTAACCCAAATACATGAGCTATAATCCATAGCCTGGAGGAAGGTCTCTTATCCTTACGTCTGGGAGTGTGCTACTTTTGTGGTGCAGATTTGATTTTGCTAGTAAAATAAGGCAGCTCCTGCCTCCAATCATAGGTGTATATTGTATGCGTGCTATTCTGCTGAATTTTATATACCCTAGGGTTTCTCAGGGTTTTAAAAAAATAAGGGGATGAGGACAATGCTACAAGGTGATACTTGATATAATGAAAATCTAGCAGACTTTGGTGATGTTAAAAGCAACTGAATGAGAAATTGTCTTGACTGAAATAGACATGAACAGTCTTATAAGTCTAAAAGATTAGAGGATTTATTACAGTCTCAAGAAAATGATAGATGTGGCTTTTGTTCTGACCGCCTGCTGTTTCCTTACTGAAGTGAGATACAGTTAAGTTTTATTTCAAATTCATAATTATGGCAGAACTGGTTTAGCTTTTCAAACCTTGAGAGTCATAATGCTGAGATTCTTGTGTAAGCACAGTCACAATTCTGCAAAAAAGAGCAGGTAAGAAAATACATATCGGGTAACTGGCATGTTGCAAAATAATTATTGTCAGTTTTCTCCTGTAATTTGTATTTATTGAGAGGCAGTGGTTAATCCCAGATAGTTTTTACCTTCTTAAATAAGGTCGGGGGGAAGGCAGAGGCGAGAGGAATAAAGAAATACATCTATAGATAATTCCATGTTGAGCTGAGCTTGTTAAACCAGATAATCTGAAGCTAAAGAGTTTCACAGAAGAAAAGAGGAAAGAGCCTTTTCAACTTCCCAAGAGAAGGTAGCAATAAACTGGCTTGATGATCACTGTTGTTAAATTGAGCCCCTTGGGACGCCAGGTAATTTGCTGGTAGCATGAAAGACTTGGTCTTTAGCAAGGCTGTTTGAATGACTGTCTGGAGGTTCCATCTTTATAGTCCCAAATTCTCTAGCACCTTTCTTGGAGGGGGATCTATTATGCTGCAACAGTCAGTTGATGAACTGCAGAAAGTTAGAGAAGGCAAAAGGCCATTTTCACTGCGTGGGCTGGATTCAAAAGCACTAAGAGTAGCAGGCTGGAGGCAGAAGAGATGCTTTATTGTTCATCCCTAGAGTGACAGTGGAGTCACAAAAGGAATCTTCAGGGACAGAACATGTATTTAGAGTGCCAGGTAGTTTCTGGAGATATAATATATTCTTAATAAAATTGCTAATTTATCAAAACTACAGTAAATTTCTAGAATTTCTTCATATACTGAGAAGTAGCTCTACTAGTCTGTTAACTCTCCACCTACCAGTTAAAACTATTTTTCCCCCAAAAGCCTTGCAGAGTGACTTAGTTTCAGAGTTCCTTGGTTTAAAATGTTCATACATAGTTTTTTTTTCCAATACTTTACTACTCTCACCTTATAGATTGTAAATGCTGAAACAACCCATGGATCTCACTGGGTTATTGCTAATTTTAGTGGACATTTTTCTCCAGAAGAGACAACTATGTTTCTCCAGTAATATTGGTTTCCTCTTTTTGAGGTCACTTGGTTTTCTTCTCAGTAATTGGAAATCTCAAGACTTGCCATACCTAAACACTGTTTCTCAGACAGAAAAAGAAGGCACCTGTACTCTGAACTAACCAAAACTATCATTTTTCATTGCAGCCATCACAGAATATTAGAGTGGCTTGGGTTGGAAGAGACCTTGATGACCATCTGGTTCCAACCCCTCCTGCCATAGGCAGGGACACCTCCAACTAGATTAGGTTGCTCCAAGCCCCAGTCCAACCTGGCCTGGGACAATTCCAGGGCTGGGGTAAGAGCAGGACAGCTCTGTCTTACATGCCTGGTTTCTGATCCCTGTATTGAGAATATGTATTCAACAGTTTTACCTTTTTATTAAGAATGATGCAATAATGGATTTTTTTCCTTCTGATTGGCAACTAACCACTGACCCAAGCAATTGAAGAGAACTACAATTATAATTTATCAAAGAAAAGTGACGATGTTTTAATGGTTCTTCTTAAAGAACATTTGATTTACTGCTATATCAATGGGTGCCAATATTGAATGAACACTTACGAAATATTTCTGTGAGTATGAACTCAAGTAAAATAATTGAACTCTCCATTATAGTTTTTTGCTTCCTTTGTGTTTGCCTTCTGTAAATATTCTATAAAGTGAATTTAATGGCAGCATGCATGTGATAATAGTCAGTTTAAGCAAATATTGGAGAATATTTTGATCCCATAAATACTGAAACTGGAGATGCAAATATTAGCATTGTATTATGAATATTTTAAATTAATTTGGCATTGGTACCCATCCAAACATTTTTTTTCACCAAAACTTTATAATTTGTACTACAATCTGGGTGAGTAAAAGCTATTTCTCTCAGTCATGGGAGTTGTATGTTTGTGAAAGACAAAAGAAATACTTTTCTTTCAGAAACAGATGCTGTTGCATCAAAATAGCACTTAAATAGATACATGCTCTAGGAACTGTGGCATTAATACCCTGGACTTTGCTGTGTGTCAGAATCCTGGGTCATTCTTTATGCAGTCAGCCAACCCCACTCTGAAAATCACAAAAATCTACAAAGTGATCAGACACTGTTGCACTGTTCAGATCTATTATGGAACAGTAATGCCAGGCATTTTTAAGTCTGGTTTTGGTTTGGTTGTTGGTTTGTTGTTTTATTTTTTTTTTTCAACAAGATACACATGAGTACCTGGAATTTGTGAACTTTGAAGGATGACAGAAGGCCATGGGAATTACTATGCTATAGCAAATATTGTCCAGGTAGTCAGAAATTATAATTCTTACAGAAAGCCAATATCAAACGCTTCAGGTAAATAGAATGAGAAATCCTCTTATGGACAATTGTGTTATAACCTGGCCAGTCTAAAACTCTTTCATTTAGTGATTATCTCATAATATGAAATGCCTTCAATAATCAGAGGTGACCATTCCAAAATGGTCAGAGTTACAAAATCTTATTTTTAATTCTGATAATCCAGACATTTACTAGTCCCAAGAAAGATTTATAGATTGTATTGAAAAGAAAGTAAAACCAGAAAAAAATTGTGTTGAAAGTTCTTAATTATTTTTCACTCGAAGGCACAGGGATTGTGTCAGAAACAGGAGAATAAAACCCAAATTTTCAGAAAAGCAGATTTCATGATGCAAATATTTAAACACTAGTGGAACTTGATAAAATTTATAATTATACCAAAGATCTGGGGTTTTTAAAATATATTTCAAGCTATTAAAAACATGAAATCAATTGCTATTAACAGTTGATTTTTAAATGAATATTTTCTTTAAAAAATACTTTTCAGATTATAAGCTTTAATTATTCTTTACCCTTCATCTCCTGTTTAGTTTAAAGGGTGATGGTTTCTTCAACCTTCCCTTAGAAATATTTTGCTATTTTTCTCATCAAACCATTCTCACCTCAGAATTATATTAGGATTTTTTTTCACATCGTGAAGTAATTTAATGCATATGTGAATCAAGGCTCTTTTTTCACTTTGCTGAGTTTAGGTTAAATGTTTCCAGAGGATGGGTAATATACATTTGCAATGCATAGATTGTCCATGGAGAGTCCAGAAATATTCAGTTTTCATAGGGTGTTTGAAACATAACATTGCAGGAGAATAATGGGATGTGTGGTTAGCAAAGGAAAGCTTGAATCAAGCTGTGTCCTGTAATTCTCTTGTTTCTTGCCTTTAAGGTTTGGGGGCTGTGTTTTTCACTTTGAAGGATCTAGTATCTGGTCTTTAATAACATCTTTGTTTTGTTTTGTTTTGTTTCAAGATCTACTGCTCCATCATCTCTTTCTGTATTTTATGTATCCAGTTGCCAATACATGTTTTTCAAGTGTCCTTTATAATGTGTAAAAGCAGCAAGTGTTGATCATATCCCAAGCAGCTTCCATTATGTGCAGATTATGGAGGAGAAAAGAGAGAACATAAAGGCACTCACAGTATCATATTAATTACTAGGACAGCAAGAAGCCCATATGCTTAAAAATTTGTACATATGTTCCTTGGCTATTTGCTCTCCCCTGTGCAAATTTTCTATTAAAGCGGAATTTGTCATTTTTTCAATTTGTTACTGACAGTTGGCAGGAGTTATTCCTCCTGTCTGAGAACTGCCAACATAGCTGCTCAGGGAGAAGTAAGGACCCCTCTCAGTGCTCTTGAAAGAATGGGGCTGAATACCCTTTACCACACACTTGATATATAGAGAAATATATTATTTATTTCCCAAATTAATAAATTCCTTCCCTCTTTCTTCCTGGTATACTGTCTCTATGCAGTAAAAAGCAATGACATTTATTGAACAGCAGCAACTTTGAAGCTGTCCTAGCACTCTATAAGCATACATTCTACAAAAACCTTTCTCTCCACCACTTTCTCCTATAAAAGCCTGGTTACAGGGACAAATATTACACAAAACCCTGGAGAATGATTAGCAGCATACTTCTGCATCTAATGATTTAAATACCTCTGCTCCCACTTAGAGTCATTTCTTGGAAGAGTTATTTAAGCATTTTTATGAATTCTTCTGCTCCAGAGACAAAACAGAGAATGGTGATCTGGCAGCCAGCGACTAAGGAAAGCGGGAAATACCAGTAACAGCAGCTTTTGAATGAACACAGATGAAAACATAAGAAAGATATTATTTCCACCAGTGTCTCGTCCAGCCAAGAATCTGCTTGCTCCTGATTAGCACATTGATCCTGAAGTGTAAATGTGTATTAGGTGTAGCTATTGTTTGGTAATTTTGGGTGGTGGTGACCATTCACCTGTCACTGATTGCATCATACAAATAAAAAAGCATTGATATTTGTTCAGCTACCCCTAGACAAACTGCCATATCCTAACTGTGTCTGTTCCCTGCTAGCTTCAAAAAGTGGGCATTTTAGGGAACACACACATGCACACTGCCTGTTTGCTGCAGTTCTTGAGCCACATTAATTCCTCTGCACAGCTGAGGGATTGTGCCAGATCTCGGAACAAATCTGTGCCAGGAGACTTTCCAGTAATCTACCAGAATGGACAACTGAATGCATGGCCTATGCCTGGGCCTGATTTAATCTCCCGTTCTTCTACTCTATACTTACTATAAATATATATGTATGGATTTATATATGTATATATATATATGCATATTTATGCACACCCAGTATAAGAACTGTGTAGGAATGGTCTCTAACAGACTTGTAAAACTCATCCTCAAGCTCCATGTCATGGTATCTTCCCTGGCTAAATGAAAGGCAGTGTGAATATGCTGATACATGCTGCAATCACACATCTTCTTACAGTGTAGACATACCATAATAATGAGTGTCAGTTAAGGTCTTGGTTCAGCTCTAATCATTTTGCACTGCTCTGCAGTACAGCGAATGCATTTCATCTGCAAGTGGAGAGTGCTCCCAGCAGAGGGAAAGTCTCTACTTGTATAGAGTCAGCACAGCTGATTCCCACAAATACCTTGTCAACCCTGTGGGATGGACATACACAGGATGAATAACAGAGAAGAAAAGAGAGCCTTTCACCGGTCTCATAAAAATGCTGTAAGTTAGAGAAGCCCTCAAGCTATTTTAAATGAGGTCATACTACTACTGGCTTTTTTATCATCCTTTCTGAGTACAGTGTTTAATTGTACAGCCTTTGAAAATGAAGCAAAACAAACTCTTGTGTATTAATTCTCTCAGTGGTGTGCTGGGCAGAAATCGAAGGTGGATCTGTGGCTTATATCTTTTGTTGAGGAGAAAAAGGGAGGAAAAAATAATTGTCCATGCATAAAAGTGTCAGGGCCACAATGGGTCTCTGGTTTTGATGCAGAAATAAAGGAAATAATATAGCAGAGGAGATGCTGAGAAGGCTGAGGGTGCACTGCTTCATTGAAAACAGCCCCATGTGATCTCTACTGTTCAGTCATATTTTTTTCTCAAACATTCAAATTAGTTGTTCTGTGAACAAAAAGGGGAATGAACTCAGGTCTTCTGTAAATTACTGTCTTACATCCACTCACCTATTCACCACAGAGTTTATTACTTTGTCTCTATTTCCCAGATGCCCAATAATCTTTCAGATATTTATTTTGTGCACATCTGCATGTTTAACCTCCACCTCTTCCATCTACACTTTCCTTTTGGTAGTGCTCCCTCTAACTCCTGCCAGTGATGGAGTTGACATGAACAAGGTTCTTCTGAGTGGTCCAAGGGCCAGCCAGCCAGTCAGCCAGGATTAAGGGGATGGTTGATTAGCAGCAGATCAACCAATGGATGAGCTCTTCCTGAATATTTCATGGCATTGTGTCACTAACTGGGGCTTTTCTCCATGGCCAAGCCTCTGATTATACTGAATTTTATTATCCTCCAGGGTTCAATTCCTTTGGCAAATGTTGAATCTGGCTAATGGGTTCAGAAGATATTAGATGGGTATAGTAGATAGCAGACAGTGTGATGTGTAAGATTCTCTTCTTTAGGAAACCAGGGTAAAAATGGATTTGCATTTTGTATGCTGCAGTCACAAGACAGCAAGATAGACATTATTATATAACATCAGACTAATTGTCTGTTTTGTCTAGTATCCAGTGGCTGTACTATTTGCTTCAGATGATGTTGCAAGAAATACTGTAGTAGGCAATTAGGGATTAACCTCTCCATAACAGAAGTTTCTTAATTCCCATCAGTTAGTGATTAGCTTATGCTCTGAAGCATGAAGGTTTATATCCCCTATGAATTTTTGTTTAATCTAATATAATTGCAGATGTTCTTGTTATCCATATAGCTGCTTATCCTGTTTTGTTCCCTTTTTTTTTCTTTTGATCCTACTGTGTTCTTGGCCTCAATGATATCCCATGGTAATAAATATTATGGAAGTAAAATCTCTATTCCCAGCATTGTCCCTTATTTTAGAATATAATTACAGGGAACTATATAGAAAATAGGGAAGTTGTGCAGATGGGAATATACACTTTGCATATAGACGTTGTTTTCTAAGCAGGGCAATGTGAACTCATTCAATATGCAAATATTGAAATACTAGATCGTTCTTATTCCAGAGGGTAGGATTTATCCTGCCTAGCATCAGCATCTGAGTATGTCACCTCAGACCCTGTTTTGTAGTGAAAAATATAATTTGGAGAAGAATATATCTGAGTTGTGCTAGATGCCCATAGTAAGAAGTGATGGAACTCACTGTGAAAGTACCACTTTCTCTCTGTTCACTATGATACTAATTTTGAAAATTATCTCAGATATAGATGTTTCTAATATAGACATCTATTTTTAGTCAAAATAATAATCACAAATGGTTAAATTCCAAAATGCAGTGAAGGAGCTTGGACATTTCCAGAGGTTCATTTTGCCTAATAAATTCTGGCTTTGTAGGAACCTGTCTCTGCTGACTACACGCAGAGCATAGCACAAATTAATTCCTGACTTCATCAAAGTCATCACAGAGGCTTTTGCCTTGTCCAATCATGTCCGTTCTCCCTATTCTGCATTTCTCAATTTATATTTTAAATATGCATGTGTGCATTCCTTGTCATAAATGTAAAGTGAGTATTTCCTCAATTGCCAACTTAGGCAGGGCCGTTCACAGAGTCAGGGTGACTCAGAAGTGTTCTGCCTTCCATTCTGGGAAGAGAAGCAGTATATCCCTGGCAATAATTTAAACTTCATTCTGTGGGAGAAAGTGAAGGAAAAGCAAGCCAGGTAAGTAAAGGCAGGGGTAGGATACCCTTACTCCTAACCTCAACAGGTAGCATGCTGGAAGACTGGTCACAGTATCAGTAATTTTCTGACCATTCTTCCTTCCCTTGAAATGAGTGAAGTGAGGATGACAGTACAGTAGCATCTCTGGCTTTGAAATTCTGCTAGAAAAGACTTTGAGAACTAAAGACTTGTGAACCTCTGTCACCACAAGTGCCCATTTCCATTTTACCATCTCACCTTTTGCTTTTTTTTATGATCTGAGACACATACTCCACTTTTAATCCTTAATCACAGAGTGTGAAAGTGTAACCTTACGCATATCTATGTGTTTGAGCAGCTTTCAAGTTCAGAGGGAAAAGATGCCAAGGAAGAAAGCTTTCCCACTTTGAACAACAGGAAAATACTCCCTAAACTCATTCATTAAGGGCTGTGATTTGGTAAAAGAAAGAGAAAAAAAAAAAAAAAAAAGAAAAACCCAAACAACACAAAAAATACACACAAACAGAATACACCAAAAAATAGAGGACAAACACTTTAATATTTTTCTATATGCTTACTGACCCCAGCCAGATCCCTAAGGGCTCTGATGATGACCAGAACCCAGAAAGGAAGGTGTGGGAGATAATCTTCCAGTGCTGGGAGCCACTCAGCTGCTCCCCCTGAGAGCTCCCAGGGAGGCAGAGAGGGCCACATTTGGGTCCTTAACACCCAAGGATGTCAAGAGCAAATTAGGAATCCAGGTGGGGATTGGATGAGCAAATACCATTGGATGTAGATTTGGGCTGTAAACATCAATGTGACCTGTGTGCTTTGACTCCAAGGCAACCTGAGGGCATCTGCTGTCAGCCTGCTCCACTCACACCTGTCCTACCACATCTTAGAATATATAAATACACACAAATATGTGACGTAATATAATTTGATTGTATTGATCCTGACTCATTTTTTCTGTTCCTGAGCAACAAGGAACCAGGAGGATTAGAAATCTAGGACATTATCTGGTGAACCTGGAAGCCTGACTGGCAGTTCTTCATTTATGCTGGGTCTCAAAATACACAGGCAAGATAGGTGAGAACTGGGACACAGTTTTGCTCATTTAAGTTGTGTCTCTCAAAATGAGACCTAAACTGACGGATGACTGTTAAAAATATCAAGTTTCTCAAGGTGTTTTTTTTCTTTCCTCAATCAAACTCATGGATGGATGGATTCAGTAGGAGTGTGGATGCATTCAGTCGCAGTGGCTCACCGATGGTAGACTTTTGTTTAAATGGATTGGCTGAAAGATTGCTTGGATTAAGTATGATTTGTGCTATTTTCAGTCAAAGAAAATAGCTGTTATTTTGCAGTAACATTTAATAAAGGCTTTCTGCAAAATAGTCAATGGTGTTATATCTCTGTTACAATATTACTAATGGAAAATGGCAACCTGAAAAATAAGGTAAAATCAAATTGGTTCTGTTTAGAGGAATAATTTTGATTTCCCAGAAAATAATGAGCCCATCACTATATGTTACTTTGCATTTACTTTTGAATATGCAAAATAGCAATATTGTCTGTGTCTGCTTAATTCTGTTTGACAATAACAAAATAAATTTGCTATTGTTTATTAGAGATTTTCAGGGAAGCCAACTAACTTGTCTTAGATTTGAATTTCAAATACAACCTTTTTAAAAAACATAGGCAGAGATATTAATCTAAAATATTGATAAGAAATTTACATCACAGAATATCTAATTGTAGTCACAGTTCTCACATTAACAGTCACTTGCTGTTTGCTTTTGGAATTAAAATTACAATGAGCTGGCACTCTCAGGTGTATTTCAGCATATGTCACTTTTGCATATGAAAGAATAAATGCATAGAGGCCTGAAAGCAAAACAAAACAAAGCAAAACAGCATCTTTATTTTAGAAGTACCTTTCATTGTTCACAGGAGTAACAGCTTCTTGATCATAGAACCTTTAGACACTTGAATTTGAGCAATTATAGCTAACTTTTATATTATACCTAATTCAAGCAACATATCATAGCTTCACACATCTTGAAATTTTAATACAAAAACATATAAAAATGGTTCTTTTACAATCACTCCCTTAAATACCATTTTGGTGGCAGAAGAGGCTGAGGTAAAATAAGAAATACAACTATTATTTTACCATATATAGAGAAGATAATACTTTTTATTTAAATGAATAGCGCGAAGTTGCAGACAAGACAAAGACCTTTTTAAGAAGTTCATTGTGGTAGGATTAAAAGCAACAGACAATTTTCTGTAAGGAAATTTCTGCTTAGAATATAGGAAGAACTTTTCCTTTCTTTTTTTTAAGATTAAGTGAATCAAAAGAGGAAAATATTGCCCTGTGAAATTGTGACATATCCATCCATAGCTATGCAAGACTTGGAGGTAGCTGATTTTGCTCTAAATTTAGATTTGCCTTTGAAGTTGGCCCTACTTTGAACAGGAAGTTGGATCACGTGACCCCTGAAATCTCTTTCCATCTAAATTGTTCTGAGTTTCTGATTTCAAGTAAATGTAGCCTGAAAATCAAAATAACAAACTGGAAGAGAACTAAATATTAATAGGAGTTCAAACAAGTGACATGGGATGTGAAACATAAATTAACACCATGTAAAAAGGGTCAGTGTTCTCTTCAGTGTCAGCCTCATGCTCGATTTATTGTAATATTGCATTTTCAAGTGCAGTCATATGGGAAAATTCCTGAAGTGTAAAACAGATATGTTTGGTAAAAAGACAAGGATATATTTGTTCCACATCTCCCTCCTCCCTCTGCTGTGCTAAACCCTACAACCCCTCAAGGTTTCCCTCTATAGACCACAGAGACAACTTACCAAGTTTTGTGAAAAAAGGGTCCATATTTTAAATATTTATACAGCAAAGAAGTTTCAAGTGTAACACAAGATCTTGCAGGCAGCTGCAAAGTGTATTTATCATGGTTGTGACTACGTGTACAGTAGGTAGAAAAATGGTGTTTGGGACAGGCAACATTGACTCAACCAGGATTACCAGTTGTGTATTTAGAATAAAAGGTGTATGCAATTACTGTGAAAAATTTGGATCCTACTCCTTATATTCTTCTAATAAACCTAAAATTATTTTGTTTATTGTGAATATAGATTGACTAAATCCACTGCATAGTGGTAAACATATTTTTCCTTTTCAGAAGCTGCAGACAGACAACGATTGCAGATATCTTTATAAAATTCATCAGAAAAAAAATATTTGGATATAAAAGGGAAAAAAAATCGTGACTGAACTTGATTGATTAACTTTATTTATGATGTTTTTGTTTGAACCAGGAAATTAACAGGATTCAACAAAGCAACCTAAGTAAATGAAAAATTCAGATCTAGTATTTTCACATTCCTGTATAACTGAAATACCAGTGTATTTTATCCAACATTTCAGATATTATGATGCATCTCTCCAGAGCCTCCATATGAATTTCATTTATCATGCAAGGAAATGATGATTTTGACAAATGACTTGACATAATTTCCTTTCTTCTTTGAATTATCAGATTCTGGGATTTCTTAGAAGGAAAAAGATTTTGATGTCCTGTTGTCCATAAATGACAATGGGAGATGGATGACTAAATATTTATTGAATATACATTATTGTGTATATATATCATGAATTGTGTTGAGAAGCCTGTTTCATGAACTGTATTTCCTAGATAACTTTTGAAGCATTTTAAGAAATATGATCACTTCTATTTATTTTGAGATACTAATAAATCATGGTTTCCTCATATATTTTGTAGGATAATATTCTAACTACTGTTACTGAAATATATTTAGTGAATCACCTATTATCCCCTTAGATTTCTGAGGTGATACAGATCCTAGTTTTTTATTGATTAGCTTTGAGATTATCAGGTTGTCATCCTCCAGTTTTTTTAGTAACTACAAGGGAATGGTCGAAAGACACATGCAGCTGTTTACAGAGGTAAGGCAGAAAAAATTCTTCAACAATGTTTTAATGCCTCAACACAGAGGTGGTTGCATATTGATGGTTTTCCAGATCATTGTTGAACTTTACGTTTGGCAGCTGCTTGCCTCCTACAAAAACTCCCTGTCTCATGATCATGTCTGCTTTTTCTCATAACATGAATTGCTCAACATATGTAGGAAGTGTTTCTCAGAGCAATTTGATAATGAAGTAAACCCCCATAGTGAAAAAGGATCTTGGCAATATGATTTAACAGGAGTAGTGTATGAAAAATATTGATTTTGCCCCTTCAGCTGATAAGAAAATTGCTGGATGAAGTGGTAATCAGCGCTGCCACCCTTAAGTGCTCCGCTGAAGGAGAGGAACTCATCAGGCTGATGCACTTTCTTTAAGGTCTCTCTGTAAATGGACAAGGGTTGTTTGGTGTCTCTACCGAGATTAGCAACACCCACCATGCTGAACAGCAGGAAATGCATGGCATTAAGAAATACAACAGATAAAGGATCAAAGGATACCAGAAACCCTCTTTCTTGGTGCTGGGAGTTCTAAATTGGGTGCTCCCATGAAACCCAAAAATGTAGGTGATGTGGACAGCATGTCAGAGCTTCCTCGTACAGAGGATGTGGTAGTTGTGATTTTTGCTTTTGAACCACAGTTTACGTTAGGTTCTCATCCTGGAAGGTTTTGAATCTATATGATGGATAATAGCCATGTGGCTGTGGGGTATTAAAAGAGAATGTATTTCCATTCCTCTCATTAACTGGCCCCACTGTGCAGACAGGAACACAACTGATGGGACATTGAAGGGAGAAAGAATTGTATGTTGATAATTCATTGACCTGAGGATGAAGTGTCCTAGGTTGTTTAGATATTTAATGCCAAAACACTCATGAAAAATAGGACATGTCCCTCTCCCCTGCCAAATTTTTTTCAGAAATGGCTGAAAAACAGATAAAAGACCTATTACAGACTGTGGCTACTGGATTAGAATAAGCAAATCTGCTTCTGGTTAGCTATCACACTACAAGAAGATCAATGGAAGACTATAGCTCAGTAATTATTTCTTCTCTTTGAATCCACATTCCTTCAGCTGATCAATGCATGAAGTTAAAGTAGCAGCTCTGCAAAGAACGACAGATGCATATCAAGAATTTGTAATGTAATCTATGAAACTCACTCACAGCAGGATATGATTTACCAGGAGCCTATTGATTGGGGAATAAATGTTATTTTACATTTAAAAGAATACATTTCAATAATGCTGGAGCTTCAGCTCCTGGGTTTTGAAGGGTCCTATTTTATTCAATATAAAGATCCTGTGATTTTATTACATCATGCATACTACCCAGAAAACCTATCAAAGTTTCTTCAGAGGTGTGACTTTCCCCATTTTGCTTGTAGTTTGAGGCAAATACAGTTACTGGCAGGGACTTTTTAATTCTTTGAAAACTGCTGTTTTGGGAACAGAACCTTCACTGCTTTTAAGCACCAGAGATCTATAGATCAAAGGCAAAGAAGCCAATTTGCCAATTAACACTACGTAAGGACTTGGATGAGAGTGCTGTCTTTTTCACAGAGTTCATCCCACAGGAGCACAGGACACACCAAGCCCTGCTGAAATTAGAGCCATGTCAGAAAGGTGTTGTGTTAAAAGGCAATGAGAATTTGTCTTGGAGCTCATTAATGAATTCTTCCTTCAGTACACTGACCCATTTCATATGTTTCTTGCAATTCTTTTATTTTTTTTCTCTTTCAAGTAACGCAATATGGTTCTCCTTAGACAGTCCAAGGTTAACAGTATTCCTTATAGTCTCATAATATTTTGCTGATTGGTTATATACCAATCATTTTTTCCACAAAAAAAGCTTTCAATTAACCCCCCAGTGATTGGGAGGTGGAATTTCCAGATTAGTGTTGGAGAATTCCACCTCCTATCACCAGGGGTTTAATTGAAAACTTTTCTGAGAAAAAATAATTGGTGCAAAAACATCAGTAAAATAACCTAAAATTCAAGGGACTCTGTTAATTTTCATCTATTTAAAGGAAAGACAAAAAAATAAAATAGGAACATTGAACAAGTAATAAACAATATTATTACAGCAAAAGCAAGATTAAAAGGAAGCTTGTGAAGTGGCCCTGCAAAGTCACAAAATGCAAGAAAATTTACCTGTAATTTAAGTTACCATACACTAAAAACAAGCAAGAGAAATTAGTTTCTGTTAGAAACTATTTCAAAATCAGGTGATTTGCTTCAGATTCAGAGACATAAATCACATTTTAATAATATCTCTCCCAGTATGAAGTCTCCATACAATCTGATATGTAGGGGTTTTTAAGTAGGTGTTTTCTTTGCATAACAAGAAGCTGCAATAAATTAAATGGAGCCCAGGAAATCTTATAATGCAGCTGTGTAAGGAAAGAAAAGGTGCCACCTAAATATACTATTGCAAATATATATATCTTTGCTAATAATGAGAAACATCCAATGTGAATGAATGCATCTGTGTGCAATAAACCTGTCGGGAAATTGTATCTTCAGTATTGCTCAAATACATATTTTTCTCACATTAAGTATAACAGACTTTGACCCGCAAATTATGAAAAAGATTAAGATATGCATCAGCAGAGAGATTTATGTCTAGTGTTGACAAATTATTCATTAAAGTTTTATGCAACAGGCCCAGAGAGAGTATTAAATAAGATTATTATGGCAGTTCTTATAAGTGTATTCATCTTGACTAAGAAGAGGTCGTGATAAAGTTTAGGGCTGTTTACGTACAAAGCTTCTTTAATTAGGAAAAATAGAAATAAATGTTCTCCATTTGGCTTCTTTCACTGATTTCATCTTTATTACTTCTCTCTCCCAATATTGTGAAAGATCAACATCAATAAAAGTAAATCTATTACATGCAATTTGACAAATCATTTGCTTAATGATTTCTAAATATAGAGAAAATATAAAATTTCCTTCTGAAATTAACAACACTCTTCCTTGTGAAAATAAGCAGACATAGCTTTGTATCTGAAGTGATCATTAGTGAATAAACAAGGTAATTATCTCTGAAAGGAGCTACTTTCAGTGAAAAACAACCATATATTTCTTCTGTAAAACACAGCACTCTGTGTTCTATTCTGCCATACATTATACTTTTCTGCTGTCAGGTGAAAATTCAACCAATGGCTATTTGATTACTTTGGAAACATTTGAATTGATTTTTATTACCTGATTTTGTACATCTATAAGGAAGATATATGACCCCTCTTCTTGGAAGAACTGAACAACTTCTCTCTCAGTTTGATGAAACATGTAACAGGCAGGTAGAAGAGAGAGAAAATCACATTACCAACAGCAAAAAAGTGCTACTGAGTTTGGTGGAAAGGAGGACAACATCATTTTTTAAAAAACATTTCTTCTCTACTAATGTGGCACCTTTCAAGGGTACAGAGGAAGAGGAGTTCCTTTAATAATCACCAAATACCTCAAAATCTCTGCAAATAATATTTGCAGTACTTTAATAATTTATAATAGTTTTGTTTTTTTCACAATGCTTAGTGTGAATATGAACTGTAAAAATCAAGACTTGATTATTTTTTACTGAATGCTGGTCACTTTAACTGAGACTTCTATCCAGTGGCACTCTCTGGGTTGATTAAAGCTCACAACTGACCTGTTTGAACATAAAGTGTGGAAGGCAAGACTTTATGAGCACACCCAAAAAATAAACACCCCTGAGCTGCACTCTGCTTTCTGCCTTGGCTTTCACCCAGCAAGACATATGCTTTATTACAATTTAGTGCAAAACCACAAATGGAATATTAAAATTTCTTCTGAAAGGTTACAGTGGGAAGGAAGAATATCCTCTGCATGTAGAACTTTTGTTTTCCCAGTTGCATCATGGCTTTCATTCTACTACATAACCAGCCTGTACAGGTACTATAGCAACTGCTTACAGGTGATTTCCTACAAAAAACTGGCACAATATAATTTGGAATATGCTGTTGTGAGTGGCTCCACAATTTGTTGAATGATTTCAAACAGAAAAAAAAAAAAGATAAAACAGTGGCTGCAGCTTTTATCACTGTTTTTCGTTTAAGGGTATGTGCTTTGTGCTTTGTGGTTATTCTGTTGGTTTTTTGGGTTTATTTTGCTTTTGTTTTGTCCCTGAGCCTTTGTATTGTTTTTATATTATGTGTTTTTAGACTATATCAGTGACTGCCCTATGCTTCGGTGTGACATGTTGCACAAGGAAAGACTAAGTGTCACCACATGCATAAAAAAGATGGCATCTCCTTTTATTTTTCTTTCTACAGTAACACTGAACAAAGAAAAAAATCAGGGAATAAAAATGGCTTTTGTCATATGTCTGTAGGAAAAATTACAAACGGCTTGTAACTACATAGGTATATGTACTTTCTTGATGAATTCTGTTCTAGAAGAATAAAACCTCTTTGTCCAAGTATTTTCTCCTCTCCTCTCCTTTCTTTATAGCTTTTAGAAAAAGTATTTATTTAAAACTTAAGAAAGGGATAGAAGGAACTGTCTAATAAGCAAAAAAAAAAATCTGTCCTTTATATGATTTTAGCAACGGCCCTGGGAAACTCATGCAGGTTATCAGGTTATAGTAGATGCTGTTGCCTCCCGAATCTTCACGATTCCTGTAGTTCTGCTTTAAAGCTGCATGGAAAGCAGAGATGTTACAATGAGATTCCTTAAACAAAAACCTTCTCTTATGAAAGTAAGCGTTTGTTCTCTGTTTGTCTGGGTAGTTGATTGTATGCTTGGATAATTAACACTCTGTCCTGCTCTTGTAGTTCCATAAGAATGATACACAGGAACAATTGTGCATCTTCTGACTCATTTCAAGTAATTAGACACTTGAAACAGTGGCAAAGGAAACTCTGAACTGATCAAACTCAGGTGTCTAAGACTGCATTCTACAGCTGTCTGAAAGCATGAGTGGATAACTGAGCCCACTTACTTTCTCCAGCTTTACTGTAATGGAGAAGTTGAACAATCAGAGATACCCAGTAAGGAGGCGCAAATCTCATATTCTGGTGTAAAACTGAGCTTCAGCAAAGGAAATTTATGCACTTCTATGTGTGCAGAATATATGGCATGCGAGTCCCATACATGTCACATAGTCCAAACCCCAGTATTCTTCCCATGCTAACATTTGAAAATGTTCCTGTTGTGCCAAAGATGTTCTAGCTCCGAGCATGTTCACTTTTACATGATGTCTGTCATACAGCCTAATTCTCACTATCAGAATTTTTATCTATATTTGTATGTACATTCTTATTTCTGCTTTCTATTCCATCGTTTCTTGCATTCTAATTTACTCTTTTGACCTTCCTTCCTCCATTTGCATATATAATCCTTCTCATATTTTTTTTAAATTTTAAATCAATTCCCATAATCCATTACTGTGTAATAGCACTTGTCATCAATAGAAATGAAATCCTCAACACATTGAAGGAAAGAGAATTTTCAGGTACTGGTTTCTAGTAGCAAGTTGTAATAGAAGCAGTGGGGAATCCTATTTGCATAAAAAAAATCCATATTTGATGCAAACTGATGCAACTTTCACGATGTGTATAAAATATTCCTCTACCCTTACACCATGAGCACAAAGCAGATAATACTCTATGACAGTGCTACAGAATTATTTTTCATAAGCTTTTGTCTGAGATCTATAATAAAAGTAGGAGTGCCTTGATAATTAACAAGACTGGTTCCAAGCCTCCTACTCTCACACTGTAATGTTAGAAATTAAGTATTATGCTACAAATCCTGATCACAATAAAAAGTCCAACATTTGGTGAGGAGAGTGGAATGCTTCATTGAAAGTGAAAGAAAAATAATACTTCCAATGAAGTTTGAAAAAAATACCTCACAGTAAACAAACAAACAAAAAAATATATAAATGCTGTTAGACCTGAAAAATCAAGTCCTCATGTCATTCATGGATCCAGGTATTTTTTTAGCTTCTGTATGACTGACAAGTGGCAGGATCGGAGAGTCCGGGCATAACTGAGTAACTAATATATGAACATATTGATAGGGTGTGTGATGGAGTCTGAAATCACTGAATTTATCAGCACACACTTCAGCACTCCTCAACTAGACTAAAAATGGTGATCTAAGAAATTCCAATTTCTCCACTCCATGTCAGCAAAGCACTAAGATTTTCTGGCAGTACTCATAGTGGGATTCCCGTATCTTTGCATATGGTAAAGGAAGTCAGGTTTCCCCACTGAATGCATCAGCAGAAAAACAAGCAGTTTCATCAAGCTCTGGCTGAATTTCACTGGGTGTTTTTCAAAAGCAATATATTCCTAATAAGCATTTTGGCCTTGCTGAGTCAGCTCCTTCTGGGAAGAAAAAACTCCTAAACAACTTTAATCTGTACCCAATAGATATTTCACCTTGAGGATTTGTCAAGTTAATAGAGCCTACCCACTTAGAGAAAGAGGAAGGAGGCCTTTCTAATTGGTGCCTAACAGCTTACACTTAAGGGTCATTAAGACAAAATACTGGAGATAACAGTCTTAATGGCTCCAGTCCTCTCTCATGGGGGAGCACTCAAGGTAGCCGGAACAAAAGGGAACAAGACTGAAAGACCCAAAGACACAGCAGGATCAGGGCTGCCTAAGAGGATGCAGATTGATTTAGTTCTGCCCCAGTAACTTAAGAGAATTTATCTCATTTGACTTGTGGTGAAACATAAGATTAGGTGCAAATAACTATGAAATGGATGAAGATGTAGAATATAAAAGGTATGCATCATTGTTTTAAAATATGTGTTTTCTGATGTATGTCGGGAAATGCTGAATAGAATTTTTTGGTTTTAGGCAAGAAGTTTGCCAAACCCACCAGCTGAAGTTTCTCAAAGGAATAAACCACAGCTGCATGAAACCCATTCAGTCCAACCCACAAAGTGAAAAGCATTTAAAAAGAAAAATATGACCCCATCCAAGAACTGCAGTTTCCAAGCTGCAGCAAGAAAAGCCAAAGATGGTTCCCCCCTGTTAACTCCCAGAGCCTGCTTGCACACCAAACACTGGAGTTCAGCTCTGGAGCTGTCTCGTGGCTGTAGTATGAAGTACAACAGCCCCAGTAACTAAGGCACATCAGCTGCTCAGACATCATCCCCCACTGGAGACCACAGTCGTGCTCACCACCCGAGTGGTGCAGCGGTTCAGCTCACCCTGTCCTGAGATGGGTTGTTTCTCATAACTTCTCTGTAAATACCCAAGACAGCTATAAAAAAAGGTGAGGCCAAAAGGTGAAACAATTAGCTTTCCTATTTGTGAAGAAATAGCTTTTCTAACCTTATTAATGGAAAAATACAGGATGAGATCTCCGGTTACTATAAATCAGTATAACTGCTGATTTCAGAAGGGCTGTGCCATCTTATACAAACAGAGATTACATTGTCTCTAATATTTAATAATAATAAAAAAGCCTTACACTGAAATAGTCTTGTTACATTTGGTGAAATACGTGCTGAAATGCCATATGCATGTTTTCTTAGCAAATTTAATTCAACTTTCATACATCTTCCTGTTACCTTAATAGTTATTTGTCTTCTGTAGGATGCCTGCCTATTTCAGTTCACCTGATAGATAGTCCTCACCGAAGAGATTTCAAATATTGCTGAGCTCAGAAAAGTTCAGCTTATCTGTTTTCTTCTCTGATACAAGCCTTAGACTTTCATTCAGTAGATCCCATAATGAATCTAAAACCTTGTGCTTGCTAAAGCCTGCCAACTACAAAGACATCTTGCAAAAGACTTTGGGGTTCAAAAACTGTGGGATTAATTTTCCCTGTTCCCTTCTTCTGGTGTTTGACCTACCCTGGTAAATAGTTT
The DNA here is from genome assembly GCA_013399835.1 of Leptocoma aspasia. Lineage (NCBI taxonomy): Eukaryota > Metazoa > Chordata > Aves > Passeriformes > Nectariniidae > Leptocoma > Leptocoma aspasia. The sequence continues at coordinate 816,041 of VXAX01006984.1, read as the reverse complement.
ATCTATCAGTCAAGTATGTTAAATTATGAGGTGATTCTCCCCCTCTACTCTGCTCTTGGGAGGCCCTACCTGGAATACTGCCTCCATCCTGGGTACTCTTAGCACAAGGAAGGAATGGATCTTTTAAAGCAGGTCCAGAGGATGGTCAGTAGGTGATCAGAGGGATAGAACATGTCTCCTATGAAGAGCAGAGGGAGTTTGAGTTCTTCAGTCAGCAGAAGAGAAGGCTCAGGGAGGCCTTATTGTAAACTTTTATCATATAAAGTCGGTTTATAAGAAAGATGGAGAGAGAGTTTTTACCAGGGTCTGTAGTGGCAGGAGAAGTGGCAAAAGTCTTAAAGTGAATGAGGGTAGATTTAGGTTAGACATAAGGAAAATAAATTTTACAATAAGGGTGGCGATGCACTAGTAGAGGTTGCACAGACAAATTGTGGATGCCCCATCCCTGGAAGTGTTCCAGGTGAGGTTAGATGGGACTCTGAGGAACCCGGTCTATTGAAAACTGCCCACACCCAGGGGAATTTGGCTCAGACTAGATGTTCTTTGAAGGTTCCCTTTCAACACAAATCATTCTGGTTCTACAATTCTATGATCTCTATCTATTTGTAAAACAGCATATTTGAGTTATAGCAAAACTACCGTAATGACAAAAAACAAAAAACAAGCAAACCAACAAAAAACAACAACAACAACAACCAAACAAAACCAGAAAAACCCCAACACATTTCACAATCAATCCTGACATTTTGTAGAGTGCAGCTAATACTATCACTGCAGCACTTGAGGGGCTTTGGCTCACAGCTGGAAGCACTATAAGACTTTCATCCCTTAGGAATGTGCAAATTAAAAGTGATATATAACATTTACCATTGGTTACTATAGACTTAACCAGAGATGTTAGTACATTAACCATACTCCCAACAGACCCATGTAATACTTCAGCCAGCATTCTGCAACTCTGATAAGAAGAGCATTTCTTAATGGCAAAGGATAATATTTAGTTTTAATTACATATCCTTTCTAAGTATGTGGCTTTTTGGAGATTAATCATGTGTAGAGTGTGATTATGGCTACATTTCATAATCAAGACGTTTAAAAAAAATCATCTAGACAGAATTTTGTGCTAAGGTTATTCTTGACATCAGAACAAGGAAATCTAAGTAAAGATGTTATAGCAAATTGAGCATAAACTTAAGGAAAGCTATTTTGCTTTCACCTTCATAACAGTCAAATAAAATAATTTCTCAGGGTAACTCAAATGTCAAAGTCCTTTGTAGTATTCAACTTCATATACTTCAAGTCTGGGGCTTCACTTTTCACAGCATGATTACAATTTCCATCACATAAATCATAGAAAATGAAAGTGGATAATATACACAAGCAGTTCGTTATGACATTTCCAGCACACAGTCTTCATTACGTTTCTTCATTTTAAATAAAAATTAACTATGCTTAAAGCTGAGCAATGATGTCTATACATTATACATATAAAACCAGGACTAATCTTTCAAGCACATACATCTATTTTGGACTGCACTATCTGCAAAGAGATGGGATGATGACATTAATGCAAAACTAGTTCTTTTTTTTTTGTTGTTGCTATATGCCAGGGACAATAGCTGAACAGATAATGATGTTAGAGGGATGGTCTTCCAAACATGCATGTTTTTTTACTTTTTATTTTGTAGGTTATGAACAGAGCTTCTATTTGCTTACATTTCACTTGTTTTTCTGTTTAGAACTAGAAAAGTCACAAAATAAATGTTTTGCTTAAAAATATTCAAATAGTCTAGCCTAAGAAATGAGAGAGGTTTTAAGAGAAAGAATTTGAAAAATTTTTATTATCACTCTGACCATTAGGAGGCTCAAAAACCCCAACACTGTTTGTGTTTTTCTCAGAACACAAACCCAGATATTCTGTTTTTGGGAATGTTGACATTATTTATGTACCCTTTTTTTAAAAAACTCACTTCAATTTCTCTTTTCCTGTCTCCTTCTCTTCCCATTTGTTTTGTTTAGCTCACTTTCTCTTATTTTGACTAGAAACCTTAATAGGGACATTTCATAGAAGTAGGCACATTCCTTTGAAAAGATGCTGATATGAAGAATTATCATTTTATGAGTAGAATGATACCAACAATTTTTGTACTGACTTTACTTTGAAGTCCCTCACTGTTGCCAAAGTGGCTTTGATCCTGAAAGGTCTTCATCTCTATGGATTTCACAGAGGAACTGGAAAACAGAAATATTAAAGTCCAGAAAAGGACCTTGTCCTACTCACAGAATAGACATCTTTTTCTCAAATCATTGTGTAAACTTTCTTAAAGTTAAAGGAGACTAGTCCCAGGAAGCAGGCAGATTTCATGCAAGATTCTTTTAAAGGATTCAGCTATATAAGGTAGAAGATTTTTTCCCCCTTAAAATTGTTGGTTTATCTTCATTGACTATCAACAGAGTATAAAAGGGTAACTTAGACCATCAGATTTTCTGTTGATATCTCCTGTCCTAAGTCAAAGTGTCTTGATAAATGACCATGCAAATGTATGTGACTATTATTATGGGATGCAGAGTTCCAAACTCTTACTTAAGACAGAATAACTAAGATTGCAAGATAGATAATAAAACTATATATGTGAGCATAGGTACTTTATAGGAACATATATATTTACACATGTATTCATCGCATTTACATACAGTCTCACTTCACATGTGAAATAACTTTAGTATCGTGCTAATTCTGCCCCTCTAAGAATTAGAAGTGATTTTTAATGTCACAAATAAGCATTCAAGGATAATAATACAAGTATGTTAAATGAAATGTCAAATGACTTACAAAAAGCTCTTAAAATTGATAAATATGTATGAGGTAAATGAGTCTGGTTGTCAAGTACTCCACGTAGAGATAAAAAAGATTTACTTTTTCTTCAGCTGGATTCTCTTGCAACCTAAATTCAAACAAAATTCACTGGTTCAATCATGGTTTTGCAGCATGGTTCCCAGGAAAGGCATATTTTCCTCAAAAGGAGATTGGGATGTCACAGACATGAATATCACCTACTGCAGCCTATTGCACATTTAATTCTTGCTCAGCTGTGCCACTCCTGTAGTCAGCAGCTGAAGGAGGAACACCAGTAAGAGATTCAGATTGCCTATTACAGGTTCCTGGAATAGGTGTTACTTCACTTAAGCAGTAAAAAAACCTCCTTTCTAGCTTCGGACACCTGGGTACTATATGTAGTCAGAGAATAGTGTTAGTCACCACTTAGACCTTATGAAAAAACTGCTTGTGCTGAATGTTTTTCAAGTAGGAACTTGAGTGAACTGCAGTCAGTTTCAATTTAAACCTCCAGAAAAATGGGAACAATGATATTTAAAACATTTGCTTCTAGGGTATTGAAATTCTAATTTATCAAGTGTTCTGTGATCTTTGGTTAACTGCAAGATTCAAGGTGTTATATGGCTCATTATTTTAATGAAAAATCTCATGTAGGTAAGAGAGGTGTTACTCTTAATAAAGGGAAAATACGTAGGAAACAAACTATTGCACTATGAGAACATATGCTGGGGTATGGGGTCACATAGGACTGTAAGGAACCTTCAGTGGGAAAAATATATGTTCTGTAAGGTAAATGAGAATCATGGATAGTGTTCTTGAAGATTACAACCATATGTTAAGGTCAAAGGTTAAAATGCTGGTGACAGTATTTCTGTATACAAAATATCAGAAAAAATTTATGGCATAGATCTTTGCTTAATTAATTTGAATACTTAATGTCTTCACCCTCAATATAACACAAAAACTTAGCAGAGATTTTCCCCACTCATTTTTACTTTCATAGAATGGCTTGACTTGGAAAGGGAACTTTTATAGATCTTGCCCCCACTTCCATGGGCACCTCCCACTAGACCAGGTTGCTCCAAGCCCCATCCAACTTGGCCTTGGACACTGCCAGGGATGGGGCACCCACCACCTCTCTGGGCAACCTGTGCCAGAGCTTCACAACCCTCACAGTAAAGAATTACTGTCTAACATCTAATCTAAACCTGACTTCCTTCCATTTGAAGACATTGTCCCTTGTTTTATCACTTCAGGATCTGGTGAAAAATCTGTCTCCATCTTCCATGTAAGCAGCATTTATGTGTCTTCAGGCTGCAATAAAGTGTCTGAGCTTTCTCTTCTACAAGCTGAACAATTTCAGCTCTCAGCCTTTCTTCACAGGGGACATAGTCCATTGCTTTGAACATTTTCATAGCCCTCCTCTGGACCTGCATTAAAAGTTCTGTATTTTTCTTGTACTTAGAATCCCAGAGCTGGATGAAATACTCCAACTGAGACCTCACAAGAGCAGAATGGAGGAGGGCAATCACCTCCCTTGACCTACTGGCCACATTTCTTCTCATGCAGCCCAGGATACAGTTGGCTTTCTGGACTGCAAACACATACTTCTAGCTCACACTTCCCTTTTCATTCACCAGTATTCCCAAATCTTTCTCGTTGGGGCTGTGGGGAATCCATTCATCCCCCACTGACAGGGGTGTTTGCCCTGACTCATGTGCAGGACCTTGCCCTTGGCCTTACTGAATTTCAAGAGGTTCACATGGTCCCATTTCTCAAACCTTACAAGTTCTCTGGAGATGACTTACCACACAGTTTGGTGTCATCTTCTCCTCATATATGATGTGTTCTGTGCTGTTAACGACTCTGCTGGCCCTTCCCTGCATCATTCCCAGTCTTCAAGTGTCTTTGCTGTAGGGGAGGAGGACAAAATGAGTTATGGTGGCCTCCAAAGCAAACTGACAGGTGGCAGACACCAAAGAATTATCACTTCCTCCATCCTTCGGATTAATACAGTTTAGTGTGGGGCATAAGAGTATTCTGCACACTTCTTGTCCATCATGACCTACTTCAGGTCCTTTTCCAGAGCTGCTTTCCAACCTGGGAACCTGCACTGGTGCATGGGGTTATTCCATCCCAGGTGAAGCTGTCTCTTTGTCCATGCTGGGCTTCATGAAACTTCTGTAAAGCAAATTACCCAACCTGTTAAGAGGCTCTGCCTTTCCCCCATCCACAGCTTCACTCCAGCATATTGTCACACATGAAATTCCTGAGGGTAGATTCCATCCTGTCATCTTGCTGATTAATAATTATATTAGACAGTATCTGTCTCAGTATGGACATCTCAGTGCTAAAAAACCCTTGGTGGTTGAAGTTCAAACTGCTGATCACTCTTCTGGTGCATTTTATTCACTTTGCTTTTCATTTCTTATTCATGTAACCACAGACTCCTGTGGGTTTATTTTTTAAATTTTTTTTGTATAAAAAGAATGAAATTGATATTAAATATAGGTGAAATTACAAGTTTTTGGAGACAATGAATCCAAATACTATATAATTTTGTCTCTGGATTTTGACATGCAAGTACCCAAATTATGGATAAAACCCTTTGTGCACAACATTGTGTCTGAGCTGATAGTAAAAGAAAGCCAATTCAATGGCATCAAGAAATACTATTCTCAGTTTCCTAGAAAAATGTGCCTAATTTATCATTAAAAAAGTAGAAAACTATCATAATACTATTCCAAAATATATCAGAATGATTTCTAAATGATTTTCCATTTTTTCTATCTACAGCAATGCAAAAATTATATTAAAAATTTTCACCATTATATAATCACATGTAAGCCAGTTGTTGATGATTATTGCCAGTTTAGCCTGCCACAGCTCTGATTTATATTTAAAATGTGCTCTATGAATTTCAGACTTTTTAATGATCTAAAAGTAGGATGGACTAGAATTGCCAAATTATGCCAGCTGAGAGAATGGTAATCTCCCTCTCTCTTTTTGCTGTTATAGGGATCTTTTCAAAGTGGGATTTAAATAACCCTCAAAAATTCAGTTTTTCTGGATCAACAAAAGTTTGTGATAGTACGTCAGAAATTTGAACTGAGATGTAGTAACAGAAAAAAATCAAATAAGGTAAGTATTGACTCTTGGTGACGGATTGTGAATGTCTGGTTAGAGTGAAAGAGAGGGAAGAAGTTTGTATATACTTTTGTCCCATGATATGTGAGTCAGAAGAAAAGTCACTTCAGTACTTAATCCTGAAAAGTCGCTTCAGTACTTAATCTTTCTCCCAACTGAGCAAGTTCTCCGTGCTCTCACAACACAGAAAAAGAAGGGAGAAATAGAACGATTTGCCCTATCAAGCGCAGAAGAGAAATCCTATTTCTTTAAGGTGTGAGATGTTTTAGTATATATGTAAATTAGTGTAAAATTTGAAAGTATGTGAAGAGATAATTATCAGAGAGAAAAAAAGATGCATCTCTGTAGACCCTTAAACAGCAACATTTTTGCCCAGGATTATGTCCTGGGTGTTCATTTGCATCCTGGATCTCTGTGGATATAATCTTGTAGCTCTTTTCAGATTGCAATATTTATGCACAAAACTAATCTTATTTGAATTAGGACTTCCCTTCTAAGCAAGTTCTTCTCAACATGTATGAGAGTTACAGAATAAGCTCATAGAGATTCCAAAGCATTCAAGATATTGGATTGTGTGAAGGGATAACTGGATGAAATTTTGCATTAACAGGATCACAGGCTGGATGATCTAATGGTCCCTTCTGGCCATAAAAGCAATGAATCTATGAGAAAAGCACTCTGAGATCATATGATGCAAAGCACATTGAAATTGGCAAGAGTTTTCTTGATGTTCCCATTACAAATCCCCTGAGCAATCTATGCCCTGCCTTCATCTCACCACCTCCTCTATCAGATTCCAGAAGAACACGCTCCATTAGAGTCATTGCTGCCAAAACCATTTTGATAGCTGGCTCCACTCAGTCCCATGCTAAATCCAGTGTTTAAGGCTATGGGAGTGTTGACTCCTTAAATGGAGACTCATTTCTCCAAGGCATTTTGCACTCTCTTTTTCCTTCTGATTGCTCAGCTAAAGGTTTTTTCAGGACTTTATCAGTTATTAATAATTGTGATGATTCATGATTTATTCATAACCATTTATACATTTGCCATATGCTGCCTGCACATGCAAACTGTTTTCATGAAGCACACAAATGTGGCACCGTGCTTCTTACAATTCATACCCAGTAAATAGATGAGAGAAAAAGATTAGTGAAATGCAAAAAGACAATAAAATACCCTGCAATGGCTTCAGATTGGAGCTTTGGAATTAAACTGTGCAGAGTAATTGTTTTTAGCAGTATCAAAACTAAAATAAACAGGAGGGAGAATAGTGTGAAAAGTCAAGTTTAACACGAAAACCAGCACCTTATTCTCTTTCTATTCTCTCTCCCATAATGATCGTTACAGGGAGTAGGAGTAAATCCACTCATCTGGTAAGGTACAACTCAGGAAAAATAAAGAGGAGAGTATCTGCAGTACCATCTTTGGTATTCTTTTCTTGCTTTCATATTAAATCTAAGTATTCTTTTGCAGTGAAACACTGTAATAGTTCCTTGCACTGAGGGAGAGAGGGAATGATCTGACACACAAATCCTTCAAAATGCTTAATAGCAAACCCTGAAAAGATAATGTTACTCATTGATTAAAAATAAGAGGCTTTTTATGGTGATGTCACTAACCAAAAAGTCATTTCTCATAGACCTACTATGACACCTTCTTCAGCATGCTGGTCTCCAGGTGAAATAATGCCTGATTTTATGAGAGGGTAATTATTTAACATAGATAATGCATTCCTGGTTTTGAGTGAACAAGTTCATTAATGGTGAGTGTGCCCTGTGGAGGAAATTATCAGTGTTCCAGTGCAGACTCCCAAGGCAGAAGGACCAGCTTGCATCTGACTCACACCTCCTCCCACTTTCTTTTGCATTCAGTTGAAGCTTTTGGAACAGAATGGTTAAATTTTTACTAACTGCCTTGAAACTGAACATCTGAATTGTTTACTGACTGCTTGTAATTGCCTACTATGAGCATTCTGTAGGATGGTCTAAAATACGTTCGGGCCCTTGTCATGCGACAGAATGCTATGGAGGGCATGGGAGGCTCTTAAGAAATGTTGTTCCCCCATGGCAGGATCAATATTACCTATTTCATTCCTGCATTTTGACTGCCCACCTATTTCTTGAGGACCTCCACTAACTTTACAAAAACCTGAGACAATCTCTTCCTTTGTTTCACTTTCTTCATATTTAGATTTCTTTTTGCTTGGTGTGTGAAATAAATACAACTTGTTAAAAAGTTATTTCTTTTTCTTCCCACCAAGGAGTCACATAAGTGATATTTACAGAAATCTTTGACATTCCTAATAGCATTCAAGCACTCTTTCTTCACAGTGCTTGAGAATCCTAAGAGTGTCAGTGGAGGCACCTACCAAACGCAGAGGCCTTTCATTAAGGAACTCATAGGAGGAACACTTGTAAGACCTTGAATTTCCACTGCACCTTTGACGTGAATGGAAGTTAGATGATGTTTTTAAAATTCAGAAACTCAGGTCTTCAGTATGGTAGAACTCTGGACTGAAGTTTTGAAACCATCTTCAACTGTTCATTGCTTGCTTAAAGAGCAGGTCCAGTCTTGCTCTCAGTCTGGCAACTTCCTGAATTTCATATAGTTTTATAGAGAACAAATCTATTACAATTTTGCACTTATCTAAGAAACAAGCAGACTCAAAGAGTTCCAAACTGGACAAAACAACTATACAGTTACCCTATTTCTTGCTTCCTGATATCCTTTAAAAAAAGAAACAAAAAACAAAGAACAAAAAAAAAAAAAACCCAAAAGGCAATGGTTATAAGGTGTCATGGTTTAATCCCAATCAAAAAGACCTAAACTATGGTCTCAAACTATGGCTTTATAGAAGTGCAATGACATTGCACTGTACATGTCTTCACTGAAATGTCTGTACAATTGTGTTTCAGTGAATGTCAGAGACAAAAGTTTGCTTAGAAATTTCCTTACAAGGAGCAAAATTATTAAAAGACCTACTTCCTTTTTTGTTTCCTATGGTATATAAAAGAAACATTTATGCTTGTAAAGTACATAAAAATAGCAAGAATAATCTGTTAGGGGAAAAGTTAAAAAGAATAACTGAAATGTGTAGAAACTCATCAGAAATAGATCATATGCATGTGGGTGGAAAATGTTATTTCATTATTCATTTGCAGTACATATATAATCATTTCACAAATTCAAACTGATTTTCATTTATCATCCATATGATAGTGTATTTCTACATCTTGGGTTGCATATACAGGATGGAGAACAGTTCATTTAGAATATTTATTTTGTAATATCATTTTGCACTCTGGGAGTTATACATTAGTTTTAATCTGTTTTAACAACAGTAATTCCAAGCTAGAGAAAATAGGCAAGATATTTGAGCACTAATTGGGATCCTTGTTAAGTTATGACTTGATAGTTTTTAAGAATTTGGCTGCAATGAATTTTCAGGCATTACTGTCTGTTCCTGTCCATGCTAATCAGTACCCTGCAGCACAGTGGGTCTTACATTTAATGGAGCAGCATGGACCTCTTGCCAGCATTCAAGCAATTGATTCCATAGAAGGGGCACAATATAAATCAAGCACAGAGCAAAACTGCTGTGTTCTACAAGCTTGGCATAAGAGCACCCTTTGTCATATCCAAGGCACTCAAAGACTCTCCTGCTGTGCTTATGTTGATTGTACTTCCTTTATCTTCTGCTCAGGTTTATTTTTCTCTCTTTTTTTTTTTTTTTAGTGTCTTTAGTGTTGTTTTAATGTGGGCTCTGACCAACCATAGTTCACTTCCATTTTTATCCTTCAAAAGTTTGAGAAGGTGAAGAATGGGGATTTTTCCCACTGGATTGCTTCTTGTAATTGTTCCTTCCTCATAAATACACAAAAACAATCTAGTTATCTGCAAAGGACTTAATTTATTTGACCTCACTCAAATTGAAAACTCCTTTAATTTTTCTTGTCTCAATGTGTACATCAGATTTTTACACAATGCATTACTCAAAAACTGGCTAGTAACCCAGAAATATAATTAAGACTAAAATGTTCTACAGCTCAGGATAGATAGACAGATCAAGTGTCCCAAAAGAGTGTCTAACTGAGTTCTTGTATTTAATATATTTTATCAATGACCTGCAAGCAAAGTATAAAATCATAGTTGATGAAGTATAAGGGCAACACAAAGAAATGAAGACTAATATAGAATAAATCAGCAATAAAATTTTATACTACTCAGAATCACATTCTTCTGAGGGGAGTCAAATGAAGCATCATATACTTGGGAAATAGAGGGGTTTTAGACCATTCCTACAGAAAATATTCTAGAAAACAATAGCTTTGAGAACAACAGATGCTGTCACACACTCAAAAATATAATGAATTTAAACACTAGCGAACCACTATAGTTAAAAGTAAAATTTTATGGGGATAAATAGTATTTACTTTTGGTTATAGCACTTGAGGGAAAAAAGAGTGTTTATTTCTAGTATTCATGTTTCACTGCCAGTACTGGAAAGTTTTGGTGGTTCAGAAGAAAACTGCAGGAAAAGAGTAGGGTTTGAAATAAAAAGCTTTAAAGGCTACATCAATAGTGTATCCCAAAAGAGTTTACAAGGCAACATAATCATAACCCATAATAACCACATGGGACAAAGAGAACAAAGTCATAACAGGACATTTATTAACAAAGAGAGAAATAATAAAAGCCCTTTCTGCAGGAATTATTTCCTCTTAGTTTTTCCTGGGGAAAGTTTTTTGCTGGGGAGGACTCTAGTACAATTAAACCTACGTAATGTAAACATTGACATCTACATCTGAGCTCTCTTTTTTATCTAGAAATTCTTTGTATTCACAATTCACCTTCCCTGGTTTAGAAATCTGTCCCATGAATTAGACCCAGTGTAATGCAGTGCCTACAGCTTAGATATCCAGAGCATATGTATGTGTTTAACTCACAGACATCAACTGTAAGTCAAATGACTCATCACTTCTGTATCTTTAAATTAAGTCAGTTGATCAGAAGATCTGGTCTTTATAAAAACAATAATTGGAGAAAATTATGAGATTTGTGATACTCAGGATGCCAAATCAGAATTGTCTTAGCAGCTTAGCAGATATGAAGGTAAGAACTCCCTAAGGATCTTACCTTCTTGTCATTCTCTAGATGAAGAAAGATCCAGCTATTATGTTTGTTTGATGCTTCTTTTTTCTTTGTCATCAATGTCAAAGCTACATCTCTCTTCTAAATCTGACTACATGTGATTGCAGACATTCTATACAGGATTTCTTTTTGTAAGTGAGATGAACAGAGAGGGAAAAAAGCATCCTTTCCTGCTGATGTTTCTGAGAAAACAAGAAAAAATGTAATTCCAGAGTTACAACATTTTAACCTGAGCCTATATCACTAGAAATAGATAAAAAATTCATGGTATAATTTTTTTCTCAGGGCTGTTACTGGAAAAGAAAATTGCCAGTTTGTGAGTTATGAGTCTGTAGATAGGGCCAAATTTGTCTTGTATTCACACCAATGCAACTTAATTGAAATCAGTGAATTTGCACTAATGCAACTGTGAGCAGAAATTGACCTCTTGTGCCTGCTGGAACACAGCCCAAAAGCCACTTGACTTACTTGTGCTTAAGCCTTGCTCTGCATGAATGTCTACTGTTTTACTAGCAATAAGTTATGTAATATTCATGGTTTAATGGTGCATATTCTACTAATAGACTGGGTAGGTGCCAGCAGACTACATCCAAGCAGTACTACACATTTTCTTTGTTGACCTCTGTACTCATTCAATCACATGAAGTAGTTACAGCTGGGACTCCAGTAAGGAATTCCAACTTCCAAAATGTTCCCATTGCCACTATGCAAATGCTAGCAAAGAGCCTCTGTTGTAATTAGCCTAGATTTCCTTACAATATCTAGTTACAAAGGAGTACCATGAATATTCATGGCCAATTCATTTGAATTACGAACATTCATGAATAAATCATTTGGCTGAGAACAGGGTACCGTATGTTGCATTTCATGGCTCCTGTGATTTATTCCATAGTGTTACAATTTGTAATATTAGCAGCTATCATAAAGTCTATTTTTCAAGCCTTCATTTCCAGCTGTGACCGTGGCGCTCTGGGGATCAGATAAGCCTTTTCTTATACCCCCGTAAGGTCAGATCGCAGCCTAAACACATAATGCAGATTTACTGCTCCTCTTCTACACATTCTCATTAGTGCTTCTGCAAGGTGCCTTTGTTCTGTGGGTGTATGGCACCAGCCTCAGACAAAGGGGGAATGCAGTTGCTGGGCTGACATTGGGAAGGGATTCACAGTGCTGGAGGAAGCAGTGGAGCAGAGTGCCCAGAGACTTTGTGCAGTGTCCATCCCCGGGGGTTTTCCAAGGTGAGATTGGTTAAAGCCTTGAGCGACACAAGAACAGGTGTGGTGTTAACATTAAAAGCTGTGAGCTAAGTGGTTTTATATGGCCAGCAGTAAGGAAGCAGCAAGTTATTTATATTAACAAAATTTATCATATCTCTATTTTTGCTCTGTTGTAATAGAAGACAAATAGTATCCATACAGTTTATTGTTGTAATACTATCCTTTGGAGAGAGTGCCACTCATTTTTTTTCTTGTATCCTGTCTATTATCTTCAAGTACAGCAATTCTGCATTCTGGCATTCTTAGAAATGACAGAATTAGTAATGATTTATTCATATACTTTTGCTGACCATTAGTTGAGTTTCAAGTGGAGAGACAGCATCACATGATCAAACACTGCTCAAATGGTGGAGAGCAAAATTAGGGGACTGAGAGATTCACAGGCAATAAGCACTTATTAGTAATTGAGTTCCTCCCATGTGGTTGAATAATAAACAGACACAAGGCAACCAAGACCTCATTATCAATAATATTTGAGCCAGAAAAGAGAATATGTGTTTCTGAATAAACTAGCAAATGTGTGAGGCTAAAGTATTCCCTGTTAACTCTGTAACTACAGAAGCACATAGTCCATGTTGTTCTATAAATACTTCATTTGGGTATTATATCATGGCCTGAGGACAACTTGTTTGCTGACAGGTATTGCCACCTATATTCTACTTGCAAGAGATAGAGATGCTTCCATTAAAATCAAGAGAATTCCACAAAAAAAAAAACCAAAAAACCAAAAAAAAACCACCAAACCAAAAAACCCCCATCACCCCAAAACCTAACAAAAAACATATCACAAAGGAGATACAAGATGAAGAAAAAAAAAGAATAGTAATTTATAGAGTTAAAAGGTCTATGCATAGAAGGTGGGAAACAAGAACTTGAACTCCTGATTAACACTGGCAATTATTGTCTACCCCAAGACCTGCTTGGAATAACTCCCATAACAAATTCCTTTCTAATCAAAGTCACAGTTGGTAGATCGCTGATGTTATGGCCTTTTAATGCTTCTGTGCTATGAAATGAAAATTCTGATATGGCATTTCTGGTCATAATTTCGCAAGTCTCAGACATATAATAGCTGGAAAGAAGATAACTTGTAATTGATTTTAGTTTGAAAAACTTTATTAGAAGAAGAAAAAAAACTTGAAGAGCTGGTTTTGTATTTGATATAATCTCCTTCCATGGCCACTTAGCGGACATATGGAAGAGAACAGTGGTTAAATTATTTGAATTAGAAGGAAGACAATAGTAGAGAATGAAGCCAAATGCATGATAGGAAATTGCCAATACATCTGAAAGAAATCTAAGAATGACTTGGCCTTCTGTCTGAGTTCACTGAACTTATATTTACAGAGGTTGACTCTTTTAGAATCTGTTTTGATTAAAGAAAAGAACCAAAAATGGTAACATTGATTTTCAAATTATAAAAAGACTGTTCAGATGTAAAATAGTGATAACACAAACTGGGGAAATTCTGCCTGTATTGGCTTTCTGTGACAGCTGAATGTGAGGATAACAGGTCATCTTGCAAGCAGGCTGAAGTCAACATAAAGTGTTTCACATCTTGAAATACAGAAGAAGCCCCTGCTTTCAGAAAATAAAATTTTAAAGAATTGAGAAATCTGTTTTGAAGATGCAGAGGTCTGTTATTGCTGTTCCTTAGTCTCCTTCACACTTTGGAAGAGAATGTACCAGAGACTTGTTGATTATTCAAACAGTTGACCTGAAATTCACTCAGATCTTTAGGAAGACCTAATTTTTAAATTCTGCATAATCAAAGTTCAACAGCAGGGCATGACAAGGCACCAGAATAAAGCAGATTAGACTGGAGTAGAAAAGACCAAGGGTAAACATAACAGACTTCAGCATGTAACAGCACTAGAAAAAGAAAAATAAGAAAATGTTTATTTAAGAAAATATCTGCTGGAGATAAATGGGAGTTTCAGTAAAGGCAAGGTTATACATTAGGAAAATATTTTAAAACAGGAAACTTTTAAACTCACTCAAAATGGGAAAAGGACAACCTTATACTGAAATGAGAAAAAAGTAATGAATAGATTTATGGAGGTAGATGTTACCAAGTGGTGTTTACCTTTTTTTTTTTTTCATTATTTTATTTTCCTAAATTGTATGTCCTGTAATGGAGTAGATCTACCTGCCCCAGTCTCTTTGTCATTATTTCTTGGGGACTCCTTGATAGATCTCCCTCATCTTGTGCTGAACCTTCCCAAGAATATCTGAAAAAAATGTTGTACCTGGTGAACAACTGATGAAAATTGCAATGCTAGATATTTTAGTGAGATACCAAATCCAGACAGAAGACACACTGTTTTTGTTACAGGGAGATTTATTGTCCACAGAAAAAAAAAAAAATTGAATAAGAGAACTCTTCCCAATATCAACCATGTCAGACTAAAAGCAACGGTGAAATCAGATATAAAAATTACTTCTAAAAGTGCTCTATTTTGTTACACTTTTTAAGACTTGAGCTTGGGATGAAATGTCTTTTCAAAAGGGTCAATTTTTAGAAAATCACATTTTTAAGAGCTTTTGTTTTTTATTATTTTACTTGAAAGGTTGTTTATTCTTTTATGAAGCCAAATCCCAAGCCAAAAGATACCCACATGTCTCATGAAGAAAGCAATTTCTGGGAAGGAAGGGAGGAAGGAAGGAGGGTAAATATTTAAGGAACTAGCTACAAGGCTTAGAAGGTGTGGACTGCAGAATTCCACAGAAGAGTAAGGCTTGGCAATTAGCTCCACGAATCCAGTTAGAGTAATCAGACAGGAAAAAAATCTGAGTTGAGATCCACTCGTGGTGAGCTGGTGCTACAGGACAATATTAAGTTTTGATGCGTGTCTAACAAACCATGGAGAAAAAACCCCTATCCCATTGTCTTATGGATCTAAGATTCTTTGTTCAGCTAGATTCACAAGGCTGTTAACACCCAAAGACTAAAGAGCCAGCTGTAGTCTCCAAGTCATACCCTAAAATATGATCTTATTGCTCAGGCTGCTTTTGTTGTAAATGGCAGACAGATAGTAACAAACAGTAGCTGGACATTAAGAAATGCCTTCCTTCTGTCACCCCCAATATTTTCCTCTTTTAACGTAATTCTGCAATTTCATTGAAATAGATGTTTTGGAATTTTTGGATGGGAAATTGTTATCGTACAGAAAATTGTTTTAACTTAAGAATGAGGAAAAGTTATGCTGAGCCAGTAACATATTTCCTTAATACTAGGGTGCAAATGATTCCATGCATTAGTGATCAGAACATATATTGGTATGGGTCTCCTGCCAGAGAAAAGAGACTGTTACTTGATTCTAAACTTTCTTGTTCCCACTCTGCATAGTACATTAAATGAGCCCTGATTTATATTGGCTCTGATTTACATTTGGCACTACTCTGGCACCGAGCATTACGAAGAGCTTTAAACTGTGAGTGAATATACAGCTCACTGTAATTTAAGAACATTTTGAGGTCATTTTCTGCTGGCAGAGTGTAAGAAGATATTTGGGCTTCTGGTGTCTAGACTAACAGGGCAAAAAGGCCTCCTACAATTCTGACAGAGAAAAGATTGATGAAAAAAAGAGACAAGCTGCCACCTCACCCTCACCCCACCCCACCTCACTTAGCATCAGGAGAAGCGTCTGAGCCAGGCAGCTGGGGCACGTGACCCCACGGACAGGAACAAAAGCTACTGCTGCTCAAAGCTGTGTCGGACAGACCCAGCATTAAATCCACCCTGGGCACGATTCAGATGACCCTGAAGATGCTGACAGCTACTGAGGACAAGACTGGATTCTGAGCTGTAAAACTATTCCTAAGGCCTGGAATAGTTTCCTACTGGACTGAGAATATTAGTATGGCTATTAACCCAAGATTACCAA
Source organism: Leptocoma aspasia (assembly GCA_013399835.1). Taxonomy (NCBI): domain Eukaryota; kingdom Metazoa; phylum Chordata; class Aves; order Passeriformes; family Nectariniidae; genus Leptocoma; species Leptocoma aspasia. The sequence goes on along the minus strand of VXAX01006984.1, from coordinate 799,743 downwards.
AATTAATAATTGTAATAGTAGTAATAATAATAATAATAATAACAGCAATAATAATTAATAATAATGGTGGTGGAATCCTGCTTCTTTCTTGTCACTTTTATCTCCCGACACTGAAATAATATTTGACTATGGTGCAGGAGCAACGATATTTAAGGCATATCATATATACTGAAGATATCTCTTATAAATCCCCCCAGATAGGTGGGTCCCTGCCCCTGGAAAAGGGCTTGGAATTAGATTATCTTTTAGGTCTCATTCAACCGAAGATATTCTATGAGGCTACAGTATAAATAATACAGCTTTGCGTCATTCTTGACCTCATGGATCTTAATTTTATTCTTTTTATATTAGGAAATTCTCAGTTGTAACCCTGTTTGAAAATATTTAATGCTTGCTTTTAAATAACTATAGGTTGCATACTCAAAAACTGCACACTTTTATTCCATTGCAATTTAAATTTTTTCCTTCTATCTCTGAGAGTTGTAAAAAAAATCAAAAGAAAAATGTCAAAACATGAATGGATGTAATCTTGCTGTTCTGAGGCTATTGTTCTCTACTGGATAGCACCGAATTATTCAATCATAACCCATATTAGGTCACTTCAAATGATGAGGGTTCCTTTCAAATGAGACCTGCCTTTCATTCTCACAAGGAAATAGTCAATACAGCTCTTTCCATCATTCCATGTAGAGAAAAGTAATACTCAATTAGAGCTATACTCTTCTTCATCCCAGGTTCGAAAGTATCCTTTTGAGTCTTTAAAGCCTTTAAAAATTGATTACAAATGTTTTGGCACATCAGGGTTAGTTGAAAAAGGAAAAAATACACATCTGAATCACAGTGTTATAACCATTTCTTAATTTTACCATATGATCAAATGGCTGTTATGTGTATCAATAAATAAGCATAATGCTAGTCAAATACTGTCCATACACTAATAAATCATCTGACAGAAAACCCATTCAAATTCCACAACAGCAGCAACACTCACAGCTATACAATAAAATATGACATATAATTCACAACTTGGAACTCTCAGCTGTATTTCTCCACTATTCACAGTCTCATAATATCCAATTACTTTTACAAATGCAATTGCAAAAAGTTATGCCAAGCAACTTTACATGTTTGTATCCACTGAGGATTTGTTATAAAATTGCCAATCTCAAACACGTCCTTAATCTCATTAAAGAGTTATCTATTCACCTGGGGAACTCTGGCAAAATTAAAGGTTTAGTTTCCTTTATGATATGACTGCTATTACTTTGTTTCTTGCACAGGAAATTTTATTGGCGGATCTCAAAGCAGTTTACAAACTTTAATAAATTAAGCTGCTTATCTCATTTGTCACATAGATAAGTATTATTATCCCACCTTTGTAGATACAGACAAGTGAGGTATAGCAGTCCATAAATTTCTTCATAAGGGTAAGCATTCTGTACAGCAATGCATACAGATTGTGACAAAAAATTAAATTTCCCAGAAAGCTGTGGTATTTCATATCAAACATATTTTTACCATGAATGAACATGAAACAAAATATCAAGTTCAATTCATAATTTGGCATCTGACTCTGGAATCAAAGTGTATCACCTTGAGAAAAACACCTTTTCCTTCTTCCAAAAATATTATACGAAAGAAGCCAATCAATACTTTATCTTTTATGAATAAAAGAGTGAACAACTAAGCCAAATAACAAAACACTCTATCTATCCAAGATGCTAGGTCACAATAAATTACAGTCTATCTTCCAGGCCCTTAGCCAAAATTATCCACACACTAGAAAGGTAAAAGGAGCAGCATAATTTTTTCACTGTTTATTTATAAAAAGCTTTTACAGTTTCAGAGCACTGGGAATGGAATATTATGTGTTAAGTTACATTTTACAGCTCTTCACTTCAGATTTTTTTCCTTTTTCAATGGAAAGCTTTCTGTAAACTTTATCAGTGTTTCTGGTTCTGCTCTGGAAAAAAAATTTAAGCTGTGCAGTGTTCTGTTCTGTCACTTCAGGTTCTTCTAGTGGTTCTTCTTGCTGCCTTGTTATTTAAGTCTTCTGGTCAGTCACCTTCAGAGAGTTGGAAATGAAGGGTGGCCGGGGGAAATGAGAAGACTTCTTGTAGTCTTGGTTAATCTGCCACCTTAATTTTAAGAATACAAAAGCAGCAATAAAAAATCAGATCTTCCTTAATTTTTACTCCGACAGTAACCAAAATCAGAAGGGTTTAAGGACAGAGCAGTTACAGACAATGCTTTACTGTCCACGCTCCAAACTTTTGTTTCTCAGGAATGTCTTATGACAGAAATGGTCTTTGTTTTTTTAGTAAACAACACTTAGTTTGTATTCTGTGCACTGAATCTGAACACAGAGAAGCCCCAGTTCCAGGTGATATCTTCAGGGGTCATTTAATACAAAAAAGAAATTATGAGAAGGCTGGTCCTGAGGACAAAAAAAAAAAGGAAACCAAAAGAGGGAAATGTGTGGAGGTTCTTAATTTGGAGATGAACTGTAATATTAAGTGAGGCAGAGTAGCTGATCTTAGCTCACTGACCAGTGAATTGGCCTGAAATGTAGAAACCAGATCCACAAACTTCGTGTACTAATTGTTCAATTGTCATTACAAACTATGTCAACCTTCACATAATTAACATAACAAAAAAATAGAGAGAAAATAATCACTAGGGTAACCAAAATACATCAGCTACATTCCCCTAAAATCCAAGCTTCAGAATGGGGATTTAACAACTTGTATGCTTAAAGTTCCTCAAACACAAGGTGCCAGATCATGCCTTTACTACCCATCTTTTGGGTGGACTGCACCTCCTGACACTGTGGGTTGTCTCCTTGGAAGTTCCTGGTTCAGATTTTCATAATTCACAGCTTAGCCTAGGATACCACTTGATTTGATTTCTTACCTGTGCAACAGTTATTACTATTTAGGTATCCTTGTGCATATCCACCATTTGACAGCTTGTTGCCCACAAGTTTCAAAAGCAACTGGATTTTTTTAAAGAATGCTGTTATCACTTAGATCAAAAATCTAGACACTTTTACATATAAGCCTGCATTTCTGGACCCTGGACGACTGCATTTTCTTTACATTGGCTTTTCAGAAAACCTATTTGGTTAATTTCTATTGAGGGGACATGTGTAACTTCTCTTGGCAGAAGTCAATAGTTGTTTTTCATTGCCTTGCATCAGCTGGAAAAAGCCCTGGATCTATTTTGCAATTCAGTGGCTAATCCTGAGGGGTCCTAGAATTTCACAGCATGGACCACAAAGGACCAAAGTGCATTGGGTCTGTATCATCCAGAATACATATTTTCTGCTCACGAATTTGCTTAATCTTTTCAGCGACACAGAGTGAGAGCTATTTAGAGAATTCTGTGCTCCAGTCCAGTGTCTGCTCATGCAATGCATATTGATCAGCTGGTTCTCTGTGTGAAATGGCCCTGCTGCCCAAGAAGACTTGGCCATCATGCTGGAAGACAAGAACACTCCCTGTAAAGTATGAGTGATTAAGCCTTTCTATCCATATATAAACCCACTAGCACTCGGACCTTTCATTTGGTGCTTGAAGAGCCTTTTCCTGCGCTCAAATCTTTTCCCAGACAAGCTTTGTCTAGTGGGACTCTTGATAAGATGGGAGATGCATGGCTTCAGCTTGATAGATTCAGGACAATGAGCATCTGTCTTTTCCTGTTGTTCTTTCATTGACTGTAAGGTGTCAGTGGGTTGTGTGTATCTTTCTCCATATGTCCATATATAATATATGGGCGTTCCTTTGTTCTGACTTTGATATTCATATCTCAGCTATGCATGGAAAGTACAAATATTATGTCTTACATTTTTATCAACACCATTAGCATAAGAAAAGTGCTTGAAAAACAAATAAAAATTCACCTCGAGTCTGTTGTACTGTTGGGTCTTGACAGCAGTGGCCTTTATGTTTCTATCCTTTCTCAACCAGAAGTTAAAGCTCTTAACGGTGAGATTATACTGCTTAGTTTGAAAGCTTTTGCGAGCCTCTGTAGTATAATAATTTTACTTTAGGGAGCATGTAATTTTAAGTTCTTGCATAACGCCACACATTTTTACGGTATCACTAAACTTCGTAATTTTATTTCCCTGTGACAATTAAGTGCACACCAATATTATGGAATTTTTTTCTCCATCACACTTGAATGAAATTGGAATGGAGTATTATACGGTGTGTTGGAAGTTCTGATCTCTGGAAATGTTAAAGGTTTTCTAGTTCCCTTGTTACGTATCCATTTCACACATAACCAAATCCATCAATTTGTTCATTTTTCCCTTCAGCAACCTACAAGCTGTAACCACAAAAATGTAACAAAAACATATTCACTGAATACTTCTTATGCAGTCCCTTTTCTACAGGTACACCTCACAGTGCTAAAGGAAATTAACTTTGATATTTCACAGGTTACATTTGTCAAAATGCACCTATTTTAAACACTTGGCTGCTCTTAGAGGCCCCTACAGACCCATAGGGTAAATGTTGTCTTGCTGAGGTGAGATATACTTCATGACTTGACCTGCCCAAAGTCAAACTCCAAGTCAAAACACACCTAACAGTCAGTCTTGGTATAAAGCAAAGAAGATCCCATGTGTTGCTGCAGTGTGTTTAGGATGAGACAGAGAAAAAATTTTGGTGCTATGACATGATCCCATTCTAACTGCAAGTCACACCACATCCCACGTAACCCCCTAGAGTTCAAGCAGAGACCCTGTTGTAATTCCAACTTTTTTAAAAATGCTATTTTTAGTAAAGACATTTTCAAGGAACCATAGAACATCCTGGGCTGGAAGTGACCTTAAAGGTCATCCATTTCCAACCCTCCTGCCATGGGCAAGGACACCTTTTACCACTCCAGGCTGCTCAAATCCCCATCCAACCTGACCTTGAAAACTTCCAGGGAGCAACCTGTGCTAGTGCCTCAGCACCCTCACAGTCAATAATTTCTTATACCTAATCTAAACCTCTTCTCTTTCAGGTTAAAGACATTCACCCTTGTCCTGTCACTACACACTCTTGTAAACAACCCCTTTCCATTGTTCTTGTAGGTTCCCTTCAGGTCCTGGAAGTCTGCAATTAGGTCACCCTGAAGCCTTCTATTCTCCAGACTGGACAATTCCAATTTTCTCAGCATTTCTTCATATGAGAGGTGCTCCATCCCTCTAATCCATGTCAAAAGCTTCACAAATTCCCTTGTTTCAGTTCTTGGTGAGTTTTTTTTTTTCCACAGAAACATTTATTTTTCCCCTTCTGATAAACCCACTTTAAAAAAAAAGTTTCAGTAATTATTTAATTCTGCACATAATTTTTATACCAGTATCTCCAATAAAACAATATAAATTAAATTCTGCATACTTATGTTATTTTTCTGGGAGGGGAAAATATGCTGAATTGCTTTTACTTACAGAAAATAATGTAACAGTTATCTTGTCCTATAAGGCCAACCTCATATGTTAGACCATCAAAGCACAGATACTGTAGAAAAGAGTACCAAGTCATGTTTAGACATTGTTTTTCCACTCATTATCTAGCCATCACATACATTATTCAAAATAATCAATTATACTATGAAAAATGAATAAGACTTTCCCTCTGGGGTGCATTCGCACCTCCAAGCTAGCTAATCTCGTACAGTCTACCATCAGAAGAAACAAAAAGAACAAACAACTAAACCCAGGGAATACAAATCTCTGAGGAAATACTCCAGTATATCCATTTTAAATATATACTCTGCCTAAGGCTGAGATGTATATACATACAGATACACATAAATATATATGTTAGGGACTCAATTGACTGCAGTAGTTAGAGAAAGAAACGTGAGTTAAAAAGTCTGGTATTGGATTCTTTTATTGCAGTGAATACGCAGAAATACTGAAGGTGTTACACCATCTTAATTAAAGACCGGAATAGGTGAGAGGAAATTAGACTTTTAGATAGCATTTTATCTCCGTTATGTCTGTTATTATGACCCTGAGGATGACTTACTCTACCTGCCTCCGATCACAATATACAGAAAATCTAATAGTAAATATAACTGCATATGCAATAAAAGCATGAATATTGTTTGCAAAAA
>VXAX01006984.1:756779-793603 GCA_013399835.1 Leptocoma aspasia | reverse complement strand
AAAAAAAAAAAAAAGAGCAGGATTTCTGAATTAAATTACCAGCATTAATTTACAGGAATACTGAATGACGGAATTGGAAGGCACCTTCTGAGTTTTCAAGGCCAAGCCCCTGCCTTTTTTTTGTCCAATATATCATGTAATGTTTCTGGGATGCTTAAAACAAAGACCTTTCCCATACTAGCCATTTTGAAAGGTTGTTGAAGAATCTCATTTTATATATGGTTAAAACAACTCTCTGATTATCTATGGTGATGTGCTTATTGCAAATTTATGCTTATTTTATCTCATATAGGCATCACACCTGATTTGTCGTCTGTAAATAACAATAACAAGCTTTCTTTACTCTTCCATTTTCAGCCTAATGGAAGCTTGAAGTCATAAAATACAGCATCCTTTCACTTATTCTTTTAGTCCTTCTCCAGACAGAGGAAAGAATATTTCCTTAATTCCTTTGGCTATGACTTACACATTTTGAGTCACACACTTCCATTTGCATATTATTTTGGGATCAGATAACATGTACCGATATTTCTCCTCCTCACTTATTTCCAAAGGTTGGTCTCCAAGTAAAGCAAGTAATCTTGGTATTAGTGTAAATGTGCATGGCCATGCACACAGATATATTAAATTTGCCTCTTTTCTGTGAGTTCAGTCCTCAAGGTCATTCAGTTTCTCCTGTATGATATCACCCCCCACTACATATACAATACCTCTCGACATCATTTGAACTGTGAATTTCATTAATTCATACCTGTTTTGCACAAAGTCCCTAATGAAAGTATTTAATAAGATCAATCCCAAGATCAGTCTTTAAAGTATTTTTTCTGAAATAATTCTGATTCTGAAAGTAACTTTTCCCCATTCTGAATTGTCCTCTTCTAATAATATCCATTTTTGTCTCTTTTGGCCAGTCAATTTCTCATATTCCAATTTTTGTTCTAATCCCTATGTTATCTGCTTTAACTAGTAGAATAATATCTAACTCCATATCAAATTATTTACTGAAAACAGATTAGATCTACTATGTGTATTTTAATTAGAAAATCAACTATTTTATCATAGAAAGCTATCAAGTTACTATGACACCACCTGTCTTCATAAAGCCTTGTTATATTTTTACCATATTTTCCAATTGCTTTCATGTATTTAATTATTATTGCCTTAAAAATACGTTGAAAAAGTCTATCCACTATGGAAGACAGGCTCTCAGAGCAGCAGCAATGTGAACATATTACTTTCTCTTTTCTCATGTATAGAATATTCACATACACACCAAAACAATGTTTCAAGAAATATGAACAATTCACTCCTTTTTTATATCTATGAATCTGCCTGATGAGAAAACAGTTTCCCCAATAACTAGTGATCTATGTGAATATGTCCTGTTCTTCAAATTTTCCTTGAAGCTATGAGTGAAAATGGTTCAACCTCTCTACATACCATGGAAATGTCAAAGATGCCTTCAAGGCTATATATTTGTCTGCAACAAAAATAAGGTAGGTACACCATTTCACACAGCTGCAAACATCTATCACTCATAAAAAATAACATGCAAATTCCTAAATTACTTTAGTACTTTTCAAAGTATTACATACAACTTCTCCAGAGCCAGAGAGAGAAGCAAATTCCAGTTGTGCTAGCCTACCTCCTTTGTAGATGTTTTTGTTAGTTAATTAATAAATACATTTTTAAAAGTGACTGTCAGATGAAAGCATCCATTAACATACAAATTAACAATGGATTTATCAGATCTTTCACCAGTTAGTGATTATTGAGTCTCCCAAGCCACAGAACCATGACTGACGATATGGTATGAGCCAAATTCTGTAACTGGCTAATCATTGTCTTCAGGGAAGTTGGCAATCAACAGAAGAGAAATGCAGTCTCAGGAACTCTCCTTTTACAAACCAAGGCCAGAAAATTTGAAAGACTTTTTAGAGTATTTCTGACAATTTCTCAGTCAGGTCAGGTCTGGAATTTTTTAGGAATAGGCTTTTTATCAGTCATCGTAAATTTTCCATACATTTCTTTTTTAAAAAAACAAACATTCTAACTGAGGAAAAAAATTCCTAAACCCCATAACTATGTTCCCTAATGGCTTTTTTCAGATTAACTGAATTATTTTACTGCTTCATTAAAAAATGGTTTTCTTGCCTTGAATCCCAGTGCTCATCCAGGGCCTGGTTTCACAGACTGGGGTGCTCTTTATTCCACTCTTTAAGATACAACATGAGAATTTTGCAGCAACACAAGTCCCAGAAAGAGAGAAAACATGGATACTAGAGGAAAGGAAACACAATTTCTATAAAACATCTATGCAATTCTTTGGCATAGAAAAGTTTGAACCCAAGATTTTACAAATCTCAGGAAAAATTAATTATGTAGGAATGGGAAAAAAAAAAAGATAAAAGAGGAGAGAATACAAACTTCCTTATCTTTAAGTTTTATTCATATTTTTGTCATTATTCTTTTGTTTCATGTGAAACAAGAATGGCTTTCTTTTCTACAGCTGCCTTTCTGATTTAGGTATGTTACTCTCACCTTCATTTTAGATGATGGTTTCCTCAGCCTGACTCTCTTTAAGCAGTAGAAAGAGTTTTGAAAGCCTGGAAGGATCAGTTCTGTTCAAAACTATGTAGCTTACTTAAGCAAATAATTTATCTTTCAAAACTTTCAAAAGGCACTGACTTTTCTCCATTTTATGGAATGGAAATTAAAGCACCTATTTTAGACTAATTCCCCAATTAGGAGACTTAAACTAAGGAATTAATTAGATTAACTTCATCTGTCTCTTATTTTCTATCTTCATTCTATATAAAGGTGTATTTCTTCTAAATAAATATATTAATGAATTAAAACATCCAGGGGCCTGGAGGGAACAGAACACTTGATGGCATGCTAAACTTCAAACACATGAGCCATTGCTCAGAAGTCAGAAGGATTATTTCTGCAAACGTTTCAGTGGACTAGAGAGAGCATTTAAGAGCCAAGCCTTGCTATTACAGTATATTACATTAACCATTGGAGAATATGCCCAAGTTTTACATTTTCTGCTTTATAAAGGGTTTTACTATAAAATGTTAAATGGCCTTTAGAAACTCTGTAGGGCTGAGAAGGCAAGCCCTTCTGTGCATACCATATTAGTTCTATTAAAATGATCTGAAATACATGAATTTCCAGTGACCTGTCTTCAAGAATCTTGCCGAAAAATGTCACAATTAGCAGCAGACTCCTGCTGAGGGTTTGATTACACAGTAAGAAACTAACTTTGCACCTCTGGAAGTTTGACTTTGACTGAAAATGTCTCTGTTGGTTTCAGCTTATTCCCCACTGAGTACATGTCCATACCACAACATCATCACAAAATTTATAATGATGAATTCAGCAGCTCCTAGGGAGGGAGCATGAGGAATAGAAAGGGAAACACTCCAGATCAGTCCTTAGGCAACAAAGTAAATTACATCATACAGGAATTAGTGCCCTATAAAAGAAATGAAAAAATGGCAAACAGATAGGTAGGTAGACAGCTGGAGACTAGTGAAGAGACAAAACAGTTACCAAAAATTTGGAATAAAATGGAGTGAGGTTTGCACCATCCTGCACCAAATGGAGTAATGCTAGGAGTTCCTGATGCCCTTGGAAAATGCCAGCACTCCCACTTCTAAAAATGACCACACTTCTGTAGACAGGGTGCTGTAAGGTGTTAACTTAAAGGAGGAATTTGAGGATTAAGTCTAGTAATTCTTGTGTTTTATCAAATTACTAAGCACCAAGTTAGCTGCCAGAAATTCCTGTATTTATGTTTTTTGTCTGCTGCAATCAGGAAATCCTGCACCTTAAACTAGTATGTAGCAAAAATATCTTGAGACAACCTTTCCTTATACGACATTTGAAAAGCTCTAATAGCATTGAGCAGTTATGGATCAGATGAATCCTTTTAATTCACGGGGAGACACATGTGCTCAGCTACCACTTGAAGTTTTAGATCCCAAAGAGCACAGATAACTGAGAAGCAGGATAAGTTACTCAGTTACTCAAAGTGTCTTGTGTACCTGAGCATGTACTGAAGGACTTGGGGTCCTGAACTCTCATAGAACCTGCTGAAAATTAGGATAAGGACAGAGCCCAGTTCCTTGATGTTTATAATTATAGGTCTTACAGGTCCCCCTTCAGGTGAAAGATCAATTGTCATTAATTACATTCATCCACCATCTAATCTAATTTGAAACTAAATCCTCAGAAGTCCTCTGAAGGGACCTTCCTACCATCAGGATTTCTATCTATTCTACATATTTCTTACCAAAATACAGTGGACCTCTTCACTCGCTGAGAATATTGTTCTTAAATTTCCTGAACCCTGTATGAATTTTTCTTAGCCACTAAGGCTTAGAGACTGTCTCTTGATTTTTCTTTTTGCCCATGTATTGCCTGTGACATATATTCATTGAATCATTGAAGTAGAAGGCAAGGCAGAGAGTGCCCCTGAGTTCAGTGGCTGCTTGTTGGGACAGTGAGTTTGCTGATAGAGAGGCGAGCCCAGATGGTGACAGCTGTACTCCACACAAACCAAACCTCAGCATGGTCTCACCTGTCTCTGGTTACTGCAAACACTGAGGTTAACAAAGCCTGCAGAGGAGGGTTTGTGCTTATCTTTCAAGCTCAAATCCAGTGAACAGGCAGTCAGTTGTAGGTGTTATCACATCCATTTTCAGCTATGTTTCCACTTGGAAGATTTAAGGGTAGCAAAAGCTTTTCCTGTGGTCATGCAGATTTTTAGTGGCTAGCGTATGCTGTGGTGTCATGAAGGGTGTCATGTGGTCTGTGTCAGGACATCCCCTCCCATACAGAGTCCAGGTTTGGGTGTCACCTCTGTGGGACAGTTGTCAGAGGCAGCATGTGTGAGATGTGCCCCATCACCAATAGAAAGATGAGCTGCAGGGACATGAGGCTCTTGCCTGTAGAGCCAGAGAGTGTCTTGAGTCATTTCCTTCACTGTTAAAGACAGAGCATCCTCCATGTGAAACACAGGTTTAAGTACAAGCACACAAAAGAGGAACCTGAATTCAGGTCTGCCATTTCCAAAATGGATGTGACAGCTATTATCGCCTAAGTTAAGATTTCTCCCAGAAATGTGACTTGAAGTCATTGGTTTTTCCTCCTGGCTCTGTGAAATGGCTTTCTGAATGATGTCTGCTGTTACTTTAACCCTTCAGTCTGAAACCTGAACTCTGCTGGTGCTTTGTTTTGGGGAGTGAGGGGCTAACTCAGGAATTTTTTGGGGGTAAAAAAGAGCCTGGAAGCTTCCTCCTAGCACTGGGATCATACCTTCTCCTGCCCTTGTCAGCATCCTGAAGGATAAAAGCTGGATGTTCCCTATCATTGACATGTGCAAAAATTATAACCAAATATAGCCTGCCTGGCTGAAGACTTCATGAATAATTATGGCAGGTACAGCACAGCTCTGCACTTTGGTCTAACCTGTTCTACCAGTGTCTCCTTGCCATATTAAATTTTCCTACTAAAAAAAGCAACCTTCAGTTAATTTAATTTTTTTCAGAACAATCGGATTTTTCCTACATTAATTAGCACATTTTGTTTTATGAGTCTTACATGGAAAGAAGCTGGGGAATTATTTAGCTTAAGAGAAAATATTAGAACTTGTCAAGATCTTTGCTGCTGCTGTTGTTGTTGTTGTTGTACTATGCTCTGTTAATGCAGATGAGCAACAAATATGCTTCTATAAATTGAATCTGACTATGGCGGCCCCAAGAATAACCCAAGGCAGAAAACTAGGGAAAAAAAATACAGAGACAGAAAATCTTTCTCATTATTTTACTATAAAAATCTTAATTAGTCCCAAAGGTTTTTGTTATAAAATTCAGGTAGGTAAGGCACAGAAACTTTTTGTCAAGCAGACTATGAAAAAGTAGGACAGTGACACAAAAAGAGTTGCAAATGAAGCTAGACTTGTATTCTTACAAGTGAAATATTTATAAACCTACACAGTTATCTGCCCATGGAGTAGGTAAGGTGGTATAAATAAATTAAATTTCAGAAATTAATACATTCTTTTAATTGAATTTATCCTTGAAAATTAATAGAATTCTACCAATCTTTGAGGCAAAAACTCTCCACACATTTGCTTCTATATGACAGGGGAAAGATTATTAGTGCCTTGTAGTATGGTGGTTGCAAATTAAATATGGAAGTTTGCAGCAATTTGAATATCATAGGGAAATTATCTTTTCCTGTCTATATCTTTCAGCCTCTACAGCTAGGATTTTAAAATTAGGCTTATAATATTTTTACTTCCCTGAACTATTACCCACAGCTATATTACAGCTAATCAAAAAAGCTCCAGTTCCAGAAATGAACAGAACAAATCAGTAAATGCATGATAGCTCCTGGCACCTCATGACAAGAAATTGGTGCTTGAATGTGACACATGGAGAAATATATCTCGAATTCATGCATTATCTCTAGACTTGACCTCTGTTTACAGTCTGTGATTAAGTGTTCATACAGAATCGTGCTCTGGTCCAAACTTGTGTTTGGTGTATGCATAGGGAAACAAAAAGCTGCTTTGCTTGCTCAAGTGATGAAGGCATCCTCTCATTGTAAAACCAGTCTGGAGAGCTGACTTGATGTCCTTGTTTGCCTCCACTGTGATTCAGCAACAGTTCTGATGCACTGATCGTGTTTTCTTTTGAGACCTAAATGTTGTATGCCAATACTTTGGAGTTTTGATTATGAAATTAATAGGCAGTCTTCACAACTATTTCATGTAGGATTCTCTAGCATCTCTCTGTAGAAAGCCAGTTGCAACCTGAGCATGGCAAGGACATCTGCTGCTGTGAATGATAAGGGAGGAACATCTATCCTTTCCAGAAATACCTCATGGACTGAACTGTGAGATAGGTGTGATGTCAGCAAGTTGTACATGCCCTCAGAAGAACAAAAACAAAAGAAAACATATCTATGGACCTTTAGTACTGGGGCTAGGCAGGGTGACAATTACCCACTTAATTCCTTATTGCATTCCAGCCCTTAAAACTTAAGTCTTATTGACTTCTATATACAGATTTGGGAGGGAATGTTGTAGGAACTTGATTTATGACTTTGTATTTTTTTAATACCGTTATGTTTCACAGGGAAACAGGATACACCTTATCTTCTGGTCAACTAAACATTAGATCATAATCCCTTCCCAGTTATGGCCTTTAACCATTTCAAAAGGGACAAGGTAGGGAAACAAATAGCTGTGAGAAAAAAGCAATCTTTATTTATGGCAATACAGACATCAAAATTGCTTTACCCAGCTAGAATTCCAGAGATGCACAAGCATAGATCAGTAAAACAGCAGTTCCTAGTAGGTTTTGATACAAAAGAATGGACTTTTCCTCAGGCATTTTCTTTCCCATCAGCTCACACAGCATTTTCTGTTTATTCACTCAGTAGTATTCATTGATCAATTACTCAGCTGTACTTGGCATAAGGAAAGTAATAGTTCACTGGTGAATCTGAAAGTAAGCAACACACTTGTATTCAGGCTTTGTGCAGTTAAATACCTATGCACTGTGTTTTATTTTCTGTAAAGAATCAGATGCTTTATAAGTGATAATCCAATATAATTTGAAATAGGAAGCATTCATTATTTCAATTACACTGACAATTTTTTTTAGTGTATATCCCAATAGTGTGTGGAAGACTAATTTATATATGGAGACAGGAGTAATCAACTCCTAGATAATCAACTTCAAAGTACAGACCTCTAGAACTGTGATATTTTTGTTAGAGGTTATAGATATAGGATGTTATCTTCCATATATATCAGTCACTAGCTAGGATGGTGATACATTTGGAGTGTTCATAGACTCATAGAATGGTTTGGACTGGAAAAACCTTAAAGATTATCCAGTTGCAACACCCCTGCCTTCCCCTACACCAGGTTGCTCAAAGGCCCATATGACCTGGCATTGAACACTTTCAAGGATGGAGCATCCATAAGTTCTTTGGGCAACCTGTGCCAGTGCCTCACCACCATTGTCTTATACAGTTATTGAATAAATGATATATCTGTATGTACGTGTGTATTTATAGAGAGAAAGACATTAGTACTATCTAGGAATGCTTCAGTCCTGCTCCAAATAGGTAAGGCTGAAAAGCTAAATTACACCAGCTATTGAGGGAACAATGTTAATGTAGAAGGGATTCAATCCCTTTAGTTCTTATTGGTAATTCTGTGCCTGTCTGTATTTACAGAGAGAAAGAGATCTACCTTGAAAGCCTTCTTAAAAATACCTTAGGAAGAATACAATGCAGTAATAAAGAAAAAGGAGAAAGCACTTCATAAATAATAGGACACACAGAATATATCTTACCATTGCAGAAAGAAATACTTTAATAAATATAAACATTCATAAGGCCTTGAGCCAGGGGAAGGCAAATTACATAAAACTCTCGCAACATTGTATTAAAAATGTAAATATTATTCGAGATTTATTTTTAGAAAACCAGACCATAACTCCCATGAGTCCTTTTTTTGAATATGAAAATATTTGCAGAGTTTATCCAGCTGATATGTCTGAGAATGTAACTCAGTTATTTTCAATTTATTGTAAGGACACATGCCTGTATTAACCAAAATCCAACATCCATAGCAAACCTTCAAAGCAGAAAAAGCAGGTCAGCTACAACAAAATCTGTACATATCTGTGTTCTCCGGATTGATCAATTTAAGTGGTTATAGAAGTCTAAGAAAATGCAACAAAATAGATTTTGATATCATTCCCTGTAATCAACAAGGACTTTACCTTTCGAACAAACTTGGGCTGGGTCATTTAAGTGTGGTTTTTGTATTATTATTTTAAAGAAAAATATATATTTTTTTAATTTAAAAATAATTTTAACTATGAAAAAAAATCAGCCCTTGAAGCCTTGTGAAGGGGTTTGTTTCCAAGTGCAGGTAAACATAACTAAAAACCTTCAGGCGGGTTTTACGATACAAGGGTGGGATTTAAGTTAATTAAAGCAAAACGTAAAAAATATTATTTCACCATTACTTTCATAATCCATAGCCCTGGCTCATATGTTCAATTTTTACATATTTATTATCATATTCATGTATTCATGAATCAGATTGCTCAATCTTCCTTGTACACCTCTCCATGTATGTGTGTGAGTGTATATATATGTATTACTAGTAGGAGAAAGGTGAAGCTTAATTTTCAGTTCAACACTCTTAGCTTATATTAGCTGCTCTTCCTGAGGATCAAATACTTAACATCTCTGCTTATTTATGAATCTATTACAAAGAACTAGGGTTTGGAATAAATTTTGCAGATTTCTAAAAGTTGCTTACATTTTCAGCTGTATTTCTTTTCTGTGATATGGATGTATATATCTGTCACTGTTCATATGTAACTCCTCACCTTTTTCTTTTCTTCTAAAGGGCATAGCACATTATATTAATTTTGTTTAACCATTTATCCATTATCAGTCCTGGGTAAATTATTATCTGGAACACTAAGTAAACTTCTCATACTTGAAACTTTTTTACGGAAGGTTGGTTCCATTGCACTATAGGATCTAGGCAATTAATGTCATCTTGGTTTTTTAGATGTGAATCTGCTGGTTATCCCCACTGCTAGGTGCAGGGAAAAGCAGAGCTGAGCCTGTGTTACAGAGGTGTAAATACAAACACATATAAAGGAAGTATGCACTTAACAGACACCTCTATAAACCATAAACATTGGCTTATGGACGAATGGACCAAAAATGGTCCATTACTGTTCCTCCTTCCCAGCTAGCTAGACTTATAGTTTCACTGGTGGAGGGCACACAGGTCCTGCACTTCCCCAACCTCCAGGCACACCATGCTCATTTGAGGATTTCATGGACTCAGCTAAGGCTCCATCCAGGCACTGTGCCCAGGAAGGCCCCTTCATGCAGTTTCAGCTCTCCCCTTGGCTCTCACCAGAGTCTGGCTTTGTCTGCTAGCTGGCGTGCACAGCCCAAAGTTCACTGGAAAATGTTTGCATGTATGTGCACACACGTGGCTGTACACACACAAACAAGAGACCCACAATAGGTTGGAACAGTGTTCATCAGGCAGATCAGAGCACAGTGATCAAGTGCAGGCCTCAGGGAGGCAATCACTTGCTAACTTGTCCCCTCAATCTCCCTTCTCTATGTTTCTTTTCCCTGACATACCTTAAGCATTTACTTCTTCACCCTTGTCCCTGCTGAGGTAAAAAAATCTGTCTGTAATCAGTGTTTCCCAAAGGGCGCATTTTGGCTACATCAAATTTGATATTTCTGACATTATTACCTAGGTCACTTTGGTCTTACATGGTAATATTTATTGGTTATGTTATCTCTGTTGGCTTTGCAAGACTGGTCCCCCAAAGGCTCACAAAGCTCCCTTTCAATTATTTGTGAAGTTCAACCACTTCTCACATAATTCCTCCTTAACCATCTGTGAAATACATCCATCCCTCATGGCACTATCTGTTATATTTGTTAGCTGTCTTATCCAGGAAATTTTCATGTTAAATTCAGTAATTTCTTATATTGCATTTACTTTGCTAAACATCAGGAAAAGGCCATCTACATGCATACTTCAACAAAGTTTAAATTTTAGCTGTTATTGTCACAAAAATATTATCACAATTTGTTTTCTCCTTTTGTTTCATTTCTATATAATGACTTTCCTTCTAATTAACCTTGAATATTTGAAATCTTGGTGGGGTTTTTCTAATTTGTTAGCATGTTTGATGCATTATTTCAATAAAAACTAGTTCTCTAAGCCACACAAAACCACTGAGAAACTGTTATGAAATAGAACAGGAATGAGAGTTAGTAAATAACAGCACCTGATAAAATTCTTTCAGGCAATTGGTTACTTGAAAAATATCATAGAATCGTAGAATATCCTGAGTCAGAAGGGATCCACAAAAATCAAGTCCAGCTCCTGGCCTGCAAAAGACACCCCAAGAGTCACACCATGTGCCTGAGAATGTCATCCAAATGCTTCTGCAGCTCTGCCAGGCTTGGTGCTGTGACCACTGCCCTGGGGAGCCTGTTCAGTGCCCAGACACCCTCTGGGTGAAAAACTTCTTCCTGATATCCAACCTAAACCTCCCCTGACACAACTTCAGGCCATTCCCTTGGGTTCTGTCACTGTCACCACAGAGAAGAGATCATTCTCTGTCCCTCCTCTTCCCCTCTCGAGGAAGCTGTAACTGCAGTGAGGTCTCCCCTCAGTCTCCTCCAGGCTGAACAGACCAAGTGGCCTCAGCTGCTCCTTCTGTGGCTTCCCCTCAAGGCCCTTCACCCTCTTCATAGCTCTCCTTTGGACTCTCTCTTAGCTTTATACTTTCATTGATTCCAAATTTGCTTAGTACTCACCTACAATAAAATACGTGTGCAGTCAGGCAATTTTATTAAAACGTTTCTTTTAGTGCATCTAATCAACATTATTCACTGCCAAATTTTTTCTACTGCCTTCCAGACCCAAAAAAGGCATGTTTAATATATATCTTGGGTTCTTCATTGCCAAGGGCTATCTTTGTTCATAGTGACTGACAAAAGAGACCAAGGACACTCCAGTCCCTGTGTTTATGGACTCAGTTCTTCCTAGTCAGTCAACATGCCAGAATCTGTGCTAAAGTAGATTATTTTTTTAAACATTTGAAACAGGAGACAGACAATGGTATTTTGTATCTGTGAGTCAGACAGGAAGCATCTCAGTCTATGCTCTCTTCTACATGCAAAACAAACTGTCCATTATATTGGGAATAACTGAATTTCATAGTGGGAAGAATGCACTAGATTAAAATGAGGCATAATCATAGATGTATGATAATGTGCTTAGGCATGTAAAATATTTCAAGAGAACTAAGCACTAGACGCAGGCATTTCAAGAAATGTTTATTTGCTTTATCATTTACAAACAGGTGAACAGGAAAAAAGAGGCTGGCAATCTCCTTCAAATTAATTTTCAGCTGAGGGGTCCCTTGTATTAAGGTGATAAGCAACTTCTGCTGAGTTACTGTACAAAAAAGTTAGCTATCTAAAGAACTCTTGAATCAAAGGTTATCTGGAAAACAAGAAAAAATGGTATTTATGAAGAGAATAGTGATAAGAAATGTGTAAATGTTCTAAGCCAGATAAGTTAACCATCTAACGTAAAGGACTGCAGAAGCCCTGTAACTCAACTCTAGAGCAATGCTTAAAATGTGGAATATTTCTTCCTATTGCTTTGCAAAGCTTTCTCATTGTAGTTACTAAAATATTCTCTGTCTAATGGTAGTTATTCAACCTGCTTTATAAAGACCATTTCTCCCCCATCCTTTCCCACCTCTGACAATCTTTAACTTAGGAAGAGGGACAAGTACTTATTTTTCTTGTTGGACTGTACAGAAAAGTATAACTGTTAATTTTTAAAAGGCAGGATTGATTTATAGGGGAGGTTTAGGATAAAAGAATTCATGGGAAATTCCCCTACCTGACTGCTATAATATCTGCCCTACACACTCCCTTTTCTCTTTGTCTTTCCCAGCCTTCTTTATAGAATATACCTTGTTCCAGTTACCTCCTGGTAGCCTTGTTGCTCATTTTTATTCAGACACATGATGAGGCTGATGAAAATATCAAGAGACCTGAGATGATGGAACTGTAGATCAGTAGTTAGTTTCACATTCCTGAATGCTGGTGATGTCTTCAAATGAAGAAATTCCCTTTGCCTCTATGCTGAACTGCTCTGAAACAGAAAGAGCATTTTCATTGCATTATAAAAAGTTACTGATTTTTTAGAAAAACCTGCTTGCTGTACCCTTCCTCAGGTTTTAGTTTTTAAATGATTTCGTACATTTTTCCCCTGAACAAGCCCTATGTCACCTTCTGCAGAAGTTTTCTGTTTTCTCACACAAGATTAGGCATCTTTCCTGGTGTTTCCTTTTATGGATGATCATGGAAAGCAGCTAATTTTATCTGCATACCGTGAAATCTGCTGAGAGCAAATTTAAGGAAACAGTAGGATAAAAAGGTATTTTAGCTTCTCTGAGTATCTTATTCATCCTGATTCTTCAAAGCCTGAGTCTAATTTCCAGTCCTGCTCTAAGCCACATGTCATGACCTTGCTAAGTGGGTGGAAATCACAGGGAGACAAATAAGAAAAGGAACAGAAGAAAGAAGGAGAAGGAAACTTCAATTACAGCTGCAGGAGCAACGAGTAGTTCAAAAGCAGAGTTTCTATTAGTTCGGTGGATAGGTTTCTCTTTTTCTTTTTTGAATGCAGTCTGAATGATGTATTCCATAAGAGCAACCCAAACAATTCAAGTGTTTCTCTTGAGTTATTGAATTACCTGCTTATTCAAATCCATGTATCTCCTACATATTTCCCCTTTTTTTTTGTCCCTGAATTTTCCAGTAGTGTGATTATATCCTGGGATCTTAAATAAATTCCACATTTTTGTACATTCATATGGATATTGTGGAACAGAGAACATCTTGCCATAATAGTCACATTATATAAAATACTGGAATCAGTAGGGCTGCAATCAAGGTGATTTTGCTGATTTGAAACAAAGAAAAATGTGAACTGTAGGGCTGATCCTAGCACATATGTACATGAAAACACAAATGTTAACCTAAACAAATAAATACTCACAATTATCTCCAAGATGGCATTTTATAGTCATTCTGTCTCTGAAATGAAAATAATTTTTGAACTGACACTAGGTTTAAAAAAAAAAAGAAAAGTAGGAATCAATGTACATGAGATTATGTCCACTAAAAAAGATACGGTTCTCCTGCACAGAATATTATGCTATTAAAATGAGAGCAAGAACTTCAGCACTGATGTTTTTAATATGGCTGTTACAGAAGATATCACTGCATTCATTTGCACTTTGAGCTATTTGCTCATCTGCAGCCATTGTGTCTGAGACAGTGAGCAGCAATATTGCAGATTTTGTCTTTCTGTGCCCTCTTTCTGTTATATATGGTCTACAACTATTTCACAGCCCTGAATGCAGTCCATGTAAAGCTTTAAGAGGTAGCTTTTGCAAAAGGGTGAACTCTGCATTGAGACAAAGATGGTCAGAGATTAATTCATCAGGATGTCACATCCTGGGAAGTGCTGTGAAAAACAGAAACCAGTGAAATTAATTCCTCCATATGCCCTGAATCTCACATCATAGGTGACAATCTGCCCTGGTTTATGTGATGATCCCAGGGCATAAATGACTGGNTATATATATATATATATAAATAAATAGAATTTTTCCTTCATTTTTTTGCTACGATTTTTTGTGTTGAAAATATTTTTATCCAACCAGCTCATTTATTACAAGGAGAATCTCCAGAGTCAAATGATGTTAAGTGGAGTTAAAGTATGTAAAAAAGTGGTCTCTGATACCCTGGATGATGGAAAATGTGGAGTACTAGAAAGGAATAAAACAATAAGAATATGTATCTCTAATGATGTAGTTTTCATTGAAAGATTTCAAAGTACCTTGAAAATGAAGTTAGTGTCACTGTGCCCAAAATCAAAAATGCAGAAAAGAGACACAATGGGAGGTGACTTGTTTGAAATTGGCCAGCAGGCTTACAAGAGAAACAGATGGGAATGCTCTTCATACTCCCTGCCTTCACCTGCAGCTCTCATTAGTACTTACGATGTTTCAGTGTGACAGGGTTAAAGATGGAGAGAGGAANAGGTTTAAAAAAAAAAAGAAAAGTAGGAATCAATGTACATGAGATTATGTCCACTAAAAAAGATACGGTTCTCCTGCACAGAATATTATGCTATTAAAATGAGAGCAAGAACTTCAGCACTGATGTTTTTAATATGGCTGTTACAGAAGATATCACTGCATTCATTTGCACTTTGAGCTATTTGCTCATCTGCAGCCATTGTGTCTGAGACAGTGAGCAGCAATATTGCAGATTTTGTCTTTCTGTGCCCTCTTTCTGTTATATATGGTCTACAACTATTTCACAGCCCTGAATGCAGTCCATGTAAAGCTTTAAGAGGTAGCTTTTGCAAAAGGGTGAACTCTGCATTGAGACAAAGATGGTCAGAGATTAATTCATCAGGATGTCACATCCTGGGAAGTGCTGTGAAAAACAGAAACCAGTGAAATTAATTCCTCCATATGCCCTGAATCTCACATCATAGGTGACAATCTGCCCTGGTTTATGTGATGATCCCAGGGCATAAATGACTGGTGGAACTTACTGGAGACTTCATCCTGAAGCTTACTGGGAGGTTTGATGTTCCAACTTTAGTTCAGCTGATTATGAGTACTCCAACATTAGGACCTGACATTTTCTTTCTTGTTACTGTTGTCTACAATTAGATTTACGATATAAAGCTTTTTCTTCCATTTTTCTTATTCACATTTGTGTCCTTAATTTATTGAAGCCAAAGGCAGAGGAGAAAATTACCATAAAAGAAATCTAAAGATTTTGTGTCTTTAGAAATTTGATTTGGACTTGAGAAAAGGTTTGTTGTAACTTTGTTGGAACAAAGGTACCAAATCCTTTACATTTTTAGACTATTAAGATATTCAGTCCTTTGAAGAAAAAAGTAAACTCACGGAGTTTTTAAAAAATATCTCCATGCAAACCAGATGAGGATTTCATTTTACTTTGTTCCAGTGTTATTGTTGGGTTTTTTTTACACTATGATCTAACAACCAAATAGAAATTTAATGAACAATATTCCATAGTCATAAAAAGATTTTGATGTTTCCTTGAACAAATAAAATAATCTTCAAATATATGATATATATTTATACATACCTTTACTTACATANCATTAGTACTTACGATGTTTCAGTGTGACAGGGTTAAAGATGGAGAGAGGAAATAATGTCTTTTCTTTTTTTTTTTTCACTTTGCAACGGTGCTGTTAAATGTTGGTCCTGGTTTGCAGCTTTGACTGTTTTCAATGCCTCATTCTTAGCCTTTGCCTGAAAGTTCTTTCAGAGTCTATGAAAAACTATGTAAATGAATGAAACACAACAGCATTACATTTCATTATTTTTTGCCCTTTACTACATACAAAAATGTCTCATAAATAAGTTACAGAGTGCAATCCTCATCAACACAGCCTCCAGCACTTATCATTTGGAGTCTCACTCATCAAAGGCCATGCCACAGTGGTGCCTGGGCTGAGGTCATGGTCCAGGGAAGAAGAGACTTTCTTCACACAGGCAGATGATAAAATTGTTCTTTTGCTTCTGGTTCAATGAGAAATATACATTAATTTATATAGTTATTTTCATACTATGAAAATCTGTGATACATAATCTGATCTTGACAGGTGGAAGCTTTTTTCCTGTGGCTGAATAGGGTATCTCTGAAGACAGCAAATGTTGACTTGTTGACACTTTTTCCATGTATACATTAGAATAGAATAGAACAGAGTAACAGGTTCTTGTAAGACGTAAAATAGTATAACTACACCAATACACAGCAACTTTCCATAAAGATTTTCAAAGCAGAGCTCTTAGAAAATATCTTTCCCTTCATAAAATTCCATATACGTATATACCTGTTTATATATAAACTAGTTATTTATTTC
Organism: Leptocoma aspasia; assembly: GCA_013399835.1. NCBI lineage: Eukaryota > Metazoa > Chordata > Aves > Passeriformes > Nectariniidae > Leptocoma > Leptocoma aspasia. Next base: position 777,009 of record VXAX01006984.1, on the reverse strand, counting down.
CATTTAGTCTAAACTGACACCTTTACTTTTTGAAAGTGTTATGGTGACAATTATATCCAGCTGCTACCCAAAATATTTCAGATGAAATCACCTGTGTGTATTCATTAAGAGGGAAAAGTGCATGGTTATATCATTTATTTCTCCAATTATCCTTATCTATTTCTTTGTAGTTTAGCAAGTATTAACAGACACAGAGCTATTGATGGCATGGCCACAGACCTCTGGCTCCATTCGTGAAGTGTTTGGCTTCATTTTTCAGAAGTGCGTTTGTCCTTTTGGGTAAATTTTAAACTTTTATTTGTCTTTTATATTATTAGTATTCTATTTTTCCAGTTCAAAATTTATATTGCCATACAAATTTCAGGACAGAATTCAATAGTTCCTATAGGAATTTTCCATTAAAATGTGCATATAATTATAATGTAATGGTCTGACTTTAAAGCTACAGTGAGAAATTTGCTTGATATCTGGTTTTCCAGTATGAAAAGAAATAAAAAAATCTAAGTTGATGCATGATTCCTCTGGATTGGATTAAGTTTTATATATATTTATAAGCTGGGAGACAGTGCTTTCTCAATTTTACTGAAGACTTTAAGACCAAAATTACCAACTATTTGTACTTCATGAGATGGAATTCTTTAGTTTTATAATACAACAGAAATAAATCCCACGTTATTCTCATATGCTGTTGTTATCTACTTAATTCTACAATTACCATTCACAGTAACCACTAGTGTTGTTGTTGTTGTGCCTTATTCTTAAAACCTGTCCCTTTTGCTGATGGATTTAGGTATAGTGCCTGATTATCCTTCTGAAAAAAAGAAAAAAACTTAATAGTTTCAATAATCTTCTCAGTGAGAAAATAAAGAAATGTTGATTCATTCTGAAGAAAGAAATGAGTGCAGATGCTCTCTTGAAATTGTAGCCTATGTTCTGAATGCAACTCTATTTATTTTAAGCATTGAGGCAGACAAACCAAGATGAATGGTCACTGTTAGTACGTCCTACAGCTCCAAGGAGAAAGCCTCTCTGGAGGTTGATCCAGGTCTGAACTGATCCTTTCAATTACTCACCTTTTTCCCTTGACCACCAGGAGAATTTTGTTAATGATTATCTAATTGGTTAAGTAACAGTTAAGTTTCAAATTATGCAAAATGAACCAGGACCTATGATTTTATTCTGTTTTGGGTTTTTTTACAATTATTTAGTTTCTGGAAGAAGGAATGTACCCGATAAGCCAGTAGTGATTACAAAAGCATATATGGAACTTCACAGTTCCATCCTTATCTCCAGTACTTAAAATGGCGACTGGGAAAACTTCCCCACTGACACATGGAGCACCCCCCCACAGCCAGGCATTCCCTTTGAATCATGCAAGCTCTTTCATTGCTGTTGAATGGAGCTTTAGCAACTATGTCTCAAAGTTTAAGGATATTTGTGGCATTATGCGTGTGACTGCAGTCTGCTTTCCTGCTTTCTGATTTGCCTAGAGCATCCATCAATTTAGCTGCAGAATTCCAGTGTGGGTTCTCACTTAAGTCTTGCTATTCATGCTGTGGTGTTGCCAGTTTTGGTCTTCTTATTCTCCTGGTCTGCTGATTTGCATATGGTTGACAGCTTTTCTATGTGTTTCTTGTATTTTTTCCTATAATGTTAGCGCTTAAATCTGTTTGGAGGGATTAGTACACAAATAAAATCAGCTAGCATCCAACTCTGAATCTAATAATTAGAGATGAACGAGTACACAAGTACCTGTGCTTTCCACAGGCTTTCTGAACCAGAAGAATAATTAACCAAATACCTCAGGCAGGCTTGCTCTGAGAAGAGAGTTCCAGAAACAATGCTACAGTTCTGTGATATATCAAGGCTGTTTTCCTTAGCTGAAAATATAGAATACATTCCCGCTCCACTTTGACTGACATTTGGTTTCTGTCTAATTGCTGCTTTTTCTCTTAGATCTTAATCATTTTCATCACACTTTAAAAAGATCAAAGATCAGAGGGTAAGAAGACATGAAATATGTTCCTTAGCTGACCCATAGTCATGTATAAAGAGGAACATAAAATTTGAGGCCTGTGGGGGTTTGCCTTGCTCTTAGCAGTGGAAAAGCTCTGAAAGACAACGGGTTATGGGTTTTAACTCTTTCATGAATAAACACATTCTTCAGCCAGCAAAAAACTTTTTTCAGGCACTATAGTGACTAAGGAAACACAGAAAACTTACTGAGGAATTGCTCTTTATTGTGCACTCTATTCTTCTATGAGGACAGAGGGAGAAACAGAAATATTGTGAAAAAATAATAGAAAAACATAGAAAAATATTTAATCTCTGATATATCTGGTGTATTATAATCTTATTTAGCTTATTATTTCATTTGAGTAAAACCCTCTAGATTAAAGTCTGAAATTAATGTGTAACTGCTTTCAGGTTTATGGCTTGATTTAAGAAAATAATGTGGTTGTCTGACCAGTTTTGGAAGCATTTGAAAAGACAATTACTGTACTTATTAATAAATTTATATAGAACAAAATGTTCCACTGTACATAATTACTATTTGTCCATGACTTGGGGGTGTGAAAAGAATATGACAGGAGTGGGAAAATACAAAGGAGAAAATTATCACAGCTGTGTGGAATATTTTCTCTAGGGGAACAGTTGAATAGTGTAGGTGTAATCATCCTGGAAAAGAGAGGACTTTGGGGATGTGGTGGGGGAGGGTCTGAAGGATGAGTATCATGAGAGGACAGTAGGAAATGACTGCTCACTGTCTTTTTCATTATGACAACTTGCATTTGTCAAATGGAGCTACAGGACATGAGAAAGAAACTAAAGATATTTCTTTGTGGAAACACAATGGCCTGCAGACACAAGCAAACACTTCCTACTGTAAGAGTGGTCAAACACTGGAAAGACAGCCCAGAGATGTTGTGTCATCTCCACATACTCTTTCAGGTATTCAAAACCCATCTAGGTCCATTTCTGAGCAGCCTGCTTTAGCTGATTCTGTTTTCAATGGGGAGGTTGGATGACACAATCTCCAAATGTCCCTTACCGTCTCATCCCCTCTGTGAGTCCGTGAAAATGCTTGGCACATAATATGTATGAAAAATTTAATTTAATTTCAGGCACTACATACTTCCTGTGGTTTCCTTCTTCTTGGTTTCAGGATTTACTAGAGCACTTCTCATCTTCTTGCTGTCAGTGGCAGACTGTGCATTGTGTTTATGTGTTTACAAGATGAGGAAGATCTACCCGGGTATGAAAATTCATGACTTAAAGATCAGAATGCTGTCATGAGTTTGGATCTCGTAGCTGTGTCTATAGAAAAGGCAGACTAGCCACGTTTTAAAGCTTGAACAGCCCAGATGCCACTATTTTTTCCCCTCACAATGTGAAGGAAACACAACTTTCACATTGTGGTTATCCTATCCAGCACCATCTTATCTTTAGAAGCTGTTATCTTAGCCAAGTCAATGAACTTTTTGGAGGAACTCATGGAAAAATTTCCTGAAATTGCCTACATGTACTTATCTTAGACACCTTCAGATTGCAGGACACTCATTTAGCATCTTTATTAATAGAGATTAATCCATTTATAATGTTAGTGTGTCATAATTAAGGAGAGCTGAATAAAATATATGACCACTAGGAATTTCATGGGGTTTAATAAAGCCAAGTGCAAGGTTTTGCACCTGGGTTAGGGCAACACCCAGTGCCATCCCCAGGCTGGGGGATGAGGAGGTCAAGAGCAGCACCAGCAAGAAATAACTGGGGGTGCTGCTGGATGAGAGGCTGGACATGAGACAATCATATAACTAGATCAGGTGGGTTTTAGTTAAAATGGGTTCAGTTTAGCCATTTAAATCTTCTATTAAATATTAATTCTTAGATGTGTTTGAGATGACTTGGTTAAAAATGGTCCAGAGAGCAAAATAAATTAATTGTGTTCAGATGCACTTTTGAAATCTCTGCAGGCTCATATGTATGGACTTTCCTCACTCTTAGAAGACTAGATGTTTTGTCTTATTTTTACCAACGAAAATAAATGTTAACAATAGTATGACAGAAGGTTCTCAGCTTGATAGCCTCAGGAGAATTTGGAACTGTTGAGAAACTGTCCAGACACCCTCAGAAACTTTCCTTTGTGTACCTGCTCAAGCCCTGACATTTCAATACTGAGGGCCACTACCCAAGAAGTATAAAATGTTTGTACCATTCAGCTTCAAGTTTCCTTGACAGCTGATTCTCTGTCTTTCAAAGGACTGAGACATATTGTGAGTCAGCATTAGCTATTTAGGGCAAGATCTGCTGCTGAAATAAATTGACAGAGTTCCATTGATCACTATTGAATATACCTGAAATTGTACAGGCAAGTGCTAGGTAAAGAAGTAATGAAGAGGAATGAAAATGCCATAATTGCATTTGCAGTTGAATATCAAGCTGGTATTTACTGAGATAAATCAGTTTGTAAACAGTCTTCATTGCTAATTGCTCTCGTCTTTGTGGCTATTAGCAATGTAATATTTTATTTAATTGTTTAATAAATTAAAAGTTTAATAGATAAGTATTTTAAGGATAAAACAACAAATAGCTTGTGAGCTGCTTAAACCCATTCATTTTGTCTTTATTTAAATAAAAATAAAAGACTGGAGGATTATCATTACATTATAACAACAACTAAAACACAGCAATCAGTACAAAGCAAGTGGCATAGGGGAAGCTGCACAGTACAGCCTGTGCTCTCTGTGAACTCTCTGTGCCCAGTACACCAATCAACTCTCACCATTTTGATAGAATATAGTCAGTTCTTCCATTCAGAGAAGGTAAACAAGGATGTTTTGCCTTTTCCCTACTGTGCAATGCCTCTATAGTGTTTTCATCAACGTGGTTTTGCTGGTCAGAAAATATAATGTTGCAATGTCCCCCTGTACCACTCATTAGACCAGGCCTGAATGGGTTTACTCCAGTCTATAGGTGGTTATTTTTAATTTCAAAAATTTTGGCGTAAAACCATGCTGTGGCCAAAAGCAGGCTGCAATCCTCCTCCTTATGCTGGTACTGAACACATCCAGAGAAAGAGCTACAGCACAACACGAGAAATTTGGTTTAAGACACACCCATACTGCATGCCCAAAGGGATTTCCTAAATTTATCTTCTGGCAACCGTAACATCAGTCAAGTAACTCACAAGAAGAACTATTCATAGAATCACTGAGAAATATGATTTTTAAAAGGGTATTAAATAACATTATTTGGGAATAGTTTCCCTAAAGTAAGTGAAGGAAAATGTAGGTCATTCTGGATTAAGAAATCATTCTTTTGAGAGTTCTAATCCCCTCACTAGCACCATTCTCAAAATAAATTTAGTTTGGACTTTATGAACAGTATGATATATTTTTAAATGATGAATGAATAATGAGAAATGGTCCTGATCACCAAGAAAATAATTTCACTAAAATGTATCATTACTCTGAAGATTATTTCAGCTTTGTATGATACAGCACTCTGTTTCAGTGTGCTTTTGTAAGTCACCTTCTGCACAAAGATAGCCTAACAAATGATAACAAGACCATCATACATTCATTCCATATGTGAGTAATATAATGGAAGGGTATTCATTAATTTCAACACTTCCCTCAGAAGCATGGTGGAGTTTCTGTTGAGAGTATACAAGAAAACAGCTTTTTTTTTTTTTTTTTTTAATTTTTAAAATGACAAATGGTTTTTGGCCACTGAAATAAGCAGCAACAAACTCAGCTGATTTGGTTCTGCTAAGAACTTGCTCTAGGGAAGATACAGCTGTTAACAAGAAGATGCAAGAGGAGGGTTATGAGGTTTAGTCTTCTCTGTTTGAGTATTGTTCTGAAACATGGGACAATGCCAAAGCAGAGATATTGACTGCCTGGCATGACAACAAATAGAATCTTGAGTGTGTCTAGAATCCTAGAAGGTCATGTTTCATTCCAGGGAAGAATGAGACTGTTTTGGAAACACAAGGATTTCTTTGCTGTGGAGGATAATTGGTTCATATCTAGTTGGGATATACAACGCACATCTAGGTGGTACCTTTGCAGATGACTATGAAGATTATTGTCTAAATGAGAGAGAGGATGTGTGCATGCATTTATAACAGCCAAAGTATTTAAGTGTTTCTTCTTTGCTAATTTCAGTAAGAGTTGAGGCTTCTTTGAGATAGAGATTCCAGTTAATTTTAGAACTCAGTTGATTCAAGCACCTTCTAACTTCAAGTAAAATAATCACTACAGCATAGAGATCCTATCAATCATAGCAAGGTTTGCATGCTTATTTAGCTAGCTTGTAATTAAAGGCAGCTAAAAATATCATGCATGAATGGCAAGTTTCTACTTTTTTATTTAGCTCATCTCCTTCAGAGAGAAGACACAAGTCCCATCAATCACACAGTTGGTAACTGAAGTCATTATCACTAAAATTAAGGCAATTATATACAAATGAATATTAATGAATCTTCCAGTCAAAATCCAGGTCAGTTTCCAAGAATTTTAACAAAAATATAAAGAACTCCTCTTTTCCACTTAATCTTTTGTCAAATAATGAGTACCAAAAAGGACACACCTTTTGTATTTAGCTAACATCATGGATTGAGGTTTTAATGAAATTAATAACAGTATTTTTCCAGCATGGTGCAAAGTGATGTGTTAATTAACATTGTTCTCACAAAAAGTGACACAATGTTACACTGACTTAACTTTGAAGCTGTCATTTCCAGTTGCCATTAGCTCTATTATAAGGAGAAAATGGATTGTCAGTGCACTGTGCTCAGCCAGACAAGTAAAACAAGACTACATTATTTTAAGGTCTAAAAAAAAAAATCATAAGATTTGAACTCTCACAGATCAATCTCTGTGTCCCCCACAAGGAAAAACCATCAGACAATTTGTCCCCTCCTCTCTAAGTCAAGTCACATTTACCTACAGCTGAGCTAAAGGTAAGGAAAAAGGGAATAAATCAGAGTAGCTTTCTTTGAACTGTGCCTCACCCCATGTCTTTGGAAATGATCTCAATAGCTTTGAGGGAGGTTGTGGCAACTGTTAACTGCACTTGGATACGCAGCACAATAGCAGAGGCAACTGCATCTCTGAATTATTTAAGGAGATAGAAAGTAAGGCATTTCAGGCAGCTATAACAGACTTAAAATAACATTTCCCTATTATAGATATCAGCTTTTTATTCCGAGAGTGCACTTAAAAGGTAATTTAATTTTCATGTATTTATCTGTTTACAGTGACTGAAAGTCATGCTGATGATAGCAACAGTGAAGGTGTCCTTCCCTCATTAGAACAATTAAAACCAGAAGGAGCAAATCACCTGTCTTTCAAATGCAACCACATATCAGACAAATGTTCAAAAAAGAGAAGGAAAAAATATCTTTAAAATATCCTTTAAAAAATATTATTCTTTTGCCCAACTCCATGGGCAGAGGGAGTCACTGCTATGTTGATGTACACTTGAATGAGCAAGATCAGCTTCAAATTCCTTGTTACTGTAAGTATAGGGGAAAATTAAGTAGGCAGAATGTAATCACTCAAGCTTTGTTTTGTTAAATACAGACCTGAATAAAATAATTATTTAGCTTGTAAATCAACAATCCTTTGCTATTCTGAAATTACGTTATACTCAGCAAGAAACAAGAGTACCTTGCAAGGAAACAATAATTCTATACCTACAGAGAACTCAGGTTTCACATTTAATCTTTAAATTAGATAAAGTATCAAGAAATTCAGTCAATCTTCATTTTGAAGTGTGCAAAATAGAGATGGATTTGAGAGTTAACATGTTTGCTTTTTTTTTTTCCCATGCTGGTTAAAGTAGAAGAATTATCTGTCTTGAGACTAACATTACCTTGTCTAAAATGGTTTCTATTCATTAAATAAAATCCACGGACTGGAAAAAAACTTATTGACTGTAAGTTTCGAAAGTCCCAAGAACAATTGCAAGTGACCCTTGCGTGTTTACACCCTGAGAAAACATTAGATGGGCATAGACTTTCTTTCATTTAACCTGCTAACAAATTAAATCACAGATAGATATTTTGTTTCATAATAATTGATTGTCTTATTCAAGGAAAGAAGTATTTTTCAGAAATAACAGCTCTTCATGGTCACAAGTATTCCCAGCTCGTATTTTTTTCCTCATAATGGAAACAAAACTTTGTCTTTAAAGAAAAGAGGTTCTTATAAATATTGCATATGACTCAGTCCTGCTGAGGAACACTTTCAAGCAAATAAGACGGAAACAGATAAAAAAGCTAAAGGGATTGGTAAGCAGCACTGGGAAGAGACAATAATTTCAAAGTCTGAGGTTCTAGTTTCCCAAGTATTTGTTTTGGCATCAGTGTTTGCTTGCTCATCCCCTAAGCCTCACTGCTTATCCCTGTCTCATCTCACTCCCTCAGAAAAAAAACAGAGAAAACACTGGTGTCACACTGTGAACAGCATCAGAGATGCTAATTCAGGTTAAAAACCCCACAGCTTTATGTCACTGGGTTTTGGGGGCTTTTGGTCCAGAGAGAAATAACTGTAAATGTATGGCTTGTTTAAACTTGCTCTGGGATTTCTGTATTGCTTTATATTATAGCAAGCAGGATGCTAAATGTTAGTGTTCCAATTAAGTAGTTTGATGGTCACTTCAGATCAAGGTAAATTAGAGATGGTCATGAAAATTTGGCAGTCCCATGACAGTTTTCTCAGAACCAACATCTACTTCTAATCCCCATTCAGACTGGAAAATACCTGAAAATTCCACCAAATCTACATTAACTCAACAGAATTATTGTTGTTATAATTGATAGTACTGCTATTATTATATATTTCTTTTTGACTATATAGACATTTAATTTTAGCCACTAAAAAATCCCAACCTATTATACTCCTAAATAAAACTCAATAATTACATAAAAGAGCCCTCATAATTTGAGCAGAAAAAAGGTAGGTAGTTCCAAAATGAGTACTTTGGGTCTGTGACTGCTTTGACTTTTGAGAGGTATGGTCACATCTAGTGAAATAGTTGGCCTGTGGCTTGCACAGCAACAAAACAAGGCTTCACTTGTCAAGAAGCTTTGCCTTTGCTTCAGGCAAAGGTCAGGGATATAGAGAATTTCTGGTTATGACATGTGACCACTTGTAACTTTTTGATAATTTCCTTGTGTTTTGTCTCTGTGTCTCCTGGTGATCAGCTCGTATTTCCATAACAGCAGTATTGGAAAGGACTCTTGGTAGTGACATCCTGAACTACTGAATTCAGGCTCTGCTAAGGTCAATGGCTACATGGTATTATCCTTTCAGAAGTGCTTTTGCTTGATCTTAAACATTTTTTGTCTGCTATGCTTTCAGAAGTATTTTTCTCTGATTCAGAGCCTGCATTTATTCATACCTAATTTGGATCCATTTTATGTAAATATTTTCTTTCTCCTAGATGTTTCCTCCTTTCTCCATTTCTTGAGACAAAGCACATAATTTTCAGACTCATTTGAGTGGAGCAAAATAAGTTACTTTAGGCAAAATAAGACATTTTATTTTTCTTCAGTAAGGAGCCCCCATGCTCCCTTCAAAGTCCTCTTCGACCAGTGGTGCAAAGTTTCAGTCCTGTTTCAACTTTTCTTGGTAGCACTGGTGAGCCTTTGCAGGTGTGGTCTCAACAGTGCCTCACACAATCACATTGCTGTTGGAAACCCTTCCTCAGATGTAGCCTAAGAGATTATTTTATCTTTCCAGGGATACATTATGTCAATGGCCCATAATCATTCTATCCACCCGATAACCTTTCTTCTCTCACAGTAGTCATAGGTGAACTTCTAAATTGTAGCATGGATCATTTTTCCCTTATGTACCCAAAAGACTTTGGACTTGAATTTTACTCTTCTGTTTCTACCACTGCATTTGTAGTAGTTTCTTATTCCTTTTAAATGGCATTTTGAGTACCTAGTGTCTTGCTTCTATGTGTTCTTGACTTTCTGACTATAACTAATATCACTCTTACTAACACTTATAACTAAGTGCTCCTCTTTTTGTGCCAAATTCATAAATAAAAATAATTGTTGTATGTCTGAAAATTTTTGTCATTATCACTAGAATATTTATTGATAATTTAGGAGATATAAGAAAGAGAAAAGCTATTAGAGAACATCCAGAGGAAGGCTACAAGGATGTTGAAGGACCTTGAGGTGAAGCCACATGGAGTGGCTGAGGTCACTTGGTATATTCAGCCTGGAGAAAAGAAGACTGAGGGGAGACCTCACTGCACTTACAACTTCCTTGTGAGGGGAAGGAGAGACACTGATCTCTTCTGTCTGGTGACAGTGACAGAACTGAGGGACTGGCCTGAAGTTGTGTCAGGCAAGGTTTAGGTTGGATATTAAAAAAAAGGTTCTTCCCCCAGAGGGTGTTTGGGCACTGGAAAAGGCTCTCCAGGGAAGTGGCCACAGCACCAAGCCTGACAGAGTTGCAGGAGCATTTGAACGATGCTCTCAGGCACGTGGTGTGAATTTTGGGCATGGTGCTGTGCAGGGCCAGGAGCTGGACTTTGATAATCTTGTGGATCCCTTCCAACTGAGAATATTTGATAATCTAACCATTCTCTTGAATTTTAGACCCCAGCCTAAAGGTGGAGTAACAGAAACACTGTTACTCTTTCCACTGCCTTAAGCAAGATACCCACTATTCTTCTACCGAAAGTTTCTCTTGACACTAACTTTTGCTTTCCCCTTTCTTTTCAGCCTCACATTTCCTTCCCCTAACTGGCTTTTGTTCCTTCAGCAATGATGAAGAGATGCTATAATGATACATAATAGTTGCATGAGACAGCTCTTGGGAAGCTAGGATAGGCATGATGCACAATATTATTTCCCAGCTATCAAAAGAGAGGAAGGTACGAGGTGCCTATGCGAATTCTTTCTCACTTTCATTTTGTTTCAGTCTTTTCTCTTTTAGTAGTAGGCACAGAGCTCCCTCTACACGTTCTGTTGAACAGATAAAATACTTTTGTATCCTGCTAGAAGCAGCTAGATGAACAGTACTAGACAAACATAAATCATTATCATTAACTGCTACAGCTCTCAACTACAGCTAAAAACCAAGAAACTAAACCAAGCTGTTAGGGACCATCTTAGTATTGATAAAAGAAAATAGTTGGCATTTGCTGCTGGCAGTTTTACTAAGAGATATGTGTCTGCTAGTCTGAAAAAGATATCATCAGCTGTGTGAAGTCTGAGAGATCTCAGAGGAAGCAGAAAGAAGAAAGGCCTGAAAAGGACTGAGGTATATTTCCCTTGTGCTTAGAAAGGGAGAGAGCTTCTGGAAAACTAAAACAAGTAATGGGACTTACTGGCAGACACTGGTAAAGGATTTGATGGGAAATTTGATCTTTGTTATGAGTCACAACCTTGAATGTTACAGCTTCTGCATGAGTAGCAGCACAGTTGTAAATAGAAGTGCTTCAGATGCAATGCCAGCATTGAGTGCAGCACAGAAAGGGGTAGATCTAATTTGTCCATACTGCATGTCTTTTGAAAACAGAGGACCTGAACCAAAGGTAAACTTTGCTCTCATTCTTTAAAATATGCATCACCTGCAGTGATATACATAACCAAAATTGTTAATAGGTGTCACTTGCATAGGAGAAAATATATAATTAGATAAGGATTTGGGGACAGAAGAAAATATCAAATATTTCTTCTATAATTCTGTGACAAAGCTGCCAGCTCATGATCTCTGTTTTCCTGGTGTTACGTTATTACCCATAATTGTAATTGCTCTGCTCAGTCTAGTTGTCTTATTTTAAGATAAACAAATAAAATGGACTAGGTTTCTGCCTGAGGAATCAGTATTGAAATCAGCTCCTTGTCCCAGTTTTTTGCCATCAAGAAACATGCTGAAGATACACCCTGCGCTGTCATGACCATTGGTGAAGCCATGCTGACAAGTCCTGATGAATTTCCTGGAAATTTGTCACGATTCAGGATTAGCTGCTCCAACACCTTCCCAGGGATTGAGGGGAGGCTAACCAGCCTATATTTCCCTGGGAGCTCCTTTTAGCACTTCCTGAAAGCAGGAGTGACATTCACTTTTCTCCAGGCTTTGGGTACTTTTTCCTGTCACCATGGCTGATTGAAGATCATTATGAGTGGCCCTGCAATGACATCTGCCAGCTCCCTCGACTCCAGTGGGAACATCCCATCGGAGCTCAGGGGCCTGTGAATGTTCAGTGTGCTGAAGTTTTCCCTGATTCTCACACCAATGGTGCATCTCCCTTGTTGTAGCCACTCCCCTTGGTCTTTGGGACTTGGGATTCCTGAAAGCCCATCTTGCTAATGGCTAAAGGCAAAGATGGTGCTCAGTGCCTCAGCATTTCCCACGTCCTCTGCCATCAACTCTCCTGCCTCGCTGAATAATGGGCCCCCATTTCCCCCAGTCATTTTCCTTAATCATCTATTTGTCTTCCTACGTACTTACAGAGCTCCTCCTACTTGTCTTTGGCATCCCTGGCCAGATTCAATTCTGTTTGGACTATTCTGTTTGTTTTAGCTGCCCTAACTCAGTCTGTGAATGCTCTGACAGTGTTTCTGTATTCCTCCCAGGTTACCCATTCTTGCTTCCACTCACTGAATGCTTCCTTGTTGTGTTTGACCTCTCAAATGATTAAAGACAAATGTAATGGCTTTCAGGATTAAAAAACAAAAATCAAGTTATGGCATGTTTGAAATGCTAAAAGAATAAATAACTCACGTCGTTTTAGTAAAAATGCAAAATTAGAGGCAATAGGAAGAATTTGGATACCTCATTATTGACTCCTTAGATGCTTCTAAAATCCACCTTTTCTGTGAAAAAACTGCAGATGTAAGAGTCTCCAGTACAGGGACAGATGGGAGTAACTACTGCATATTGCTTTGAAGAAATATATTACACTGAAACAGTATCTCATTACAACACCTTTCCAGTGATCTGGGAGTTTGTTCAAGAACAAAACGGATATTTATGTTCATTGTGCTTTAAAAATCATATTTTAAAAGACTGTTAATGAAAGACAGTCTCTGACCTTTTAGCTGTTTCAATACTATTGTGGGAACGAATTTTCATTTCATTGTAATAATTATGTTAGCAACTTCTACTTTTTCTTTTTTTTAATTGACAGTAAGTATGATTAGGAATACAATAGCACCACCCGAGGCAGAGTAGCTGCCTAGATGACTTGTCAGTTCATAAATACAGGGTCAAATTCAGCCTTGCTATGAATGAGCATACTTTAATTATCTGTTATTTATTATAAGTTAAGTTCTGACAATATGCTCTATACTAATAGGAATAGGGGGGAAAATCAGTCACACAGAGCATTCATAAGCCAAGAAGCTATTTTTGCAATTCTGATTTATGTTCTGTTTAAAGTATTGCAGTCAATTAATTTTATTCTTTCAAAACTACAGGTGAAGAAGGCTAAAAGTTTGTTGTTACATTCATATATAGATATCTCAGTGGAAAAAAACCCTGAATTTCAAGTGCATTGAAGATCCCCAGGGACTTTCTGAAAACAGCAGAGGTTCTAAGTGCCAGTGTAATGCCAAAATGGGTAGTAAACAAGGCTCATCACTGAGGTTTTGTGGTGAGAGTGTTCTGAGCACGAATGTGGCACCAAAGCATTCAATCAGGGTACAAATGCAATTTAGCTAAGTGGGTCAGATTCATTACACTGGTAATACCAGAGTGTACAGCCTGGAACACCACGCTCCCACTTCAGCTGGGTAAACTTTGTGAAAGAGCTGTGAAAGAGCATAATGTAAAAACACACAGAGCTGCTGAGGTCACATGGGGCCTGTTTTGGCTGCTGGACTTTCTGTCTTAAATGAGCATCCTGTTGTTGTTTTGCAGGCTCCCTCTTGGGTATATGTTTTGGTGATTAATAGGGGCACACAGGACTAGCATGGTGTGCCAAGACCTGAGGGCTTAAGTGACCCAATAAAGATTTTGACCATTTGTGTTACCAGGGAAAATAAAAAAGTGCATGCAAAAACCAATTAGTATAAGAGGTGCCTCCTAAATATACAGAATAATTCCCATTTTACTGATAATAAAATGAAGCTCATGGCTGTTAAGTTCATTGTGAAAGTCAATGATGGAATAAGTTGCAGTCCTAGAAATGAACACTGCAGATAAACATTTGCATTAGATTTTAAATTGGTGTGCAATTTGTTGTGGGTAATGCTGCTGGTAAACAGGCATTAAGCAATGATTAATCTGCACATTTTTTTGGATTTCAGACATTAGCAAAAGAATATCAGTTTGGTTTGTGTAGGGGGTTTTAACTATACTTTTGCTTACTATTATCCTTTGGATTCCTCCATATAATCCATCCACCAAATTTTATTGTTAAACCGAACCATATTCTTACAGAAGCAGATCCTACCAATTGACTAAATAAGAGAGGAATTATTAGTTTTCAAAAAGCAGATTCACTATAATTTTGCTTCCTATGAGCAGTGTAGAGCCATGACAGCTGAATCATTATTCAAGGCATCACAGGCAATTGCCCAGTTAAAATATTACTCTAATGATACATTTTTTAATTTAATCGTGTCCCACAGATTCTTTAATTTGATTTTAATTTTTCATATATGTTAAAAAATTAAAAATTAGGACAAAGCCACTTATTATTTTGACATGTCTGCTTTATATGCTGCTAGATTATATGATACAACTTGCAGCTGGGCAATGGCTAGAAGATCAATACAGTAAAAATCCTGCTCTTTGTCTGCTCATTCTACTATAAGGGAAAAACACTCCCTAATATTCTTTGTCCTAATCAACTTTTAAAGTATTATAAACACTAATCACAGAAAAAGACATCTCCCACTACCCTGCTGGGAATTGATCAAGTTGTCTATGATTAAAGTTCACAGTTTTTTCTCTTTTCCTTTCTTTCTTCCTTTCTTTCTTTTTCTTTCTTTCTTTTTTTTCTTTCTTTCTCTTTCTTTCTTTCTTTCTTTCTTTCTTTCTTTCTTTCTTTCTTTCTTTCTTTCTTTCTTTTTCTTTTTCTGTCTTTCTGTCTCTATATATATGTATAAAAGAGGTTATATTTGGAGATATGAATAAGACAGCTTGGGTTAAATGGAAGTACTGAGTACTTGCAAATGTCATGTCTGTGACAACAATATTTATTCCATATTATCTTCTGTGTCCTCTATTCTAAGTTCTGTAAAATCACAGTAGCAGAAGACCTTGCTGTGCTACTGATGTTGGTGATAGTAATATCTTAAGTGCTCAGCAGAGCACTGAACAGCACTGCAGCCTGCATAAATCTGTGTTGCACCTGCATCTTGCACAATATGTACTGTTCTGCTACACCTATCCGAAATAAAATACAATAGAAGTGAAGTGAAGTGAAGTGAAGTGAAGTGAAGTGAAGTGAAGTGAAGTGAAGTGAAGTGAAGTGAAGTGAAGTGAAAGAAAGATGATCAGAAATACGTAATAGCTTTCATAAAAGTAGACAGTTAATAGACTAGAACTCCATTTGCTAGCAATATGAGGAAGACATTAATCACAATGACATGCTGAATAGCAATAAGAACAATTATTCACTATTTGACACAATACAAGAACTAAGGACGACCCAATCTATTATTAGGCAGAGAGTTTAAAGCAAACAAAAGTAAGTGCTTTTCACACGGTGCATCATTCAGCTGTAGAATCCATTGCCATAGATTGCTTTAGGAACAAAAGCATAAATGAGTTTTAAAAGGTCAGACAGTTTCATTGGGAATAGATCTGGTGGTGGTGGTAAAACATGGTTCAGATGCAATCTCTGTCACAAATGTCTGCACAGCAGAAGCTAGTAGGCACTATGTGAAAAGAAGGATTTATCTTACATATGTGTGGTTCTTTTTACTGTTCAATCAGCCTCTGTATCGACCCATTCACAAAGATAGAAAACTGTGCTAGATGGATATTTGTTCTAACTCAGAAAGGTTTCTTTTATATCCTCTGTTATTTTGCCACTCAAATAGTTATTATCCTTCTGAACCATCTTGTTTCATTAGGGAAATGCACAACTTGTTGAATGACAGCTACCTACACTGAAGTTTGGTAAATTGGAGATGACACGTCTGATAACACAAAATGTTTGGAAGAAGCACTGCAATGGAGGGGCACCTTCCATCAGCTGAAATCTCCCCTACTGCCAAACTTTTAGCCTAGCACAGAATATAAAGTAGGAAGCCAAAGAGAGAAAGAGATTAGAGATAAATAGGTGAGATTAGTTTAGATAAGGATTGGTTGGAAGTTAGTGTTAGCCCTCAGATACTAGAGGTGAGACAGGCAGGGACTGAATTAAAGACAGAAGAGGAAGACAGATAGGGACTGGGTGGGAATCTGATCTGAGTTCAGTTAAGCTGAGGAGTTCATGTACAACGTACAAGATTAAAGCAGTGTATGGAAAAGCCAGAGGCTGTTCAGATAAAAAGCCACAGTGTTTATTCTCAAGCTATGGTAATTTGGTCATTGAAAGAATGGTGATAAAGGGTCATGTTTGAGGAGACTTGTTTGAGTAGTTTATTAATAACACCTCAATGTCAAGTAATACAGTAATTATCTGAATATTTTTGAACAGGTTCTCTCCAGGACATGTTACTGTTGTGACTCATGACAACACATTAGCTACCAGTTGCCTTCAGAGGTAAAACTGTATTGGATATAATCAGACTCCAGGGTACTGAGGAGTTTGTTCAGGAGGTGCATCTGTTCATAACAGAATCCTTATTATTTCATGGCATTTTTCTAATCTTGAGGGTTTCTATCCAAAACATACGTCCCTGACCCATCATGAAATCTGGATATGCTTTGAAATATCTGTAAAAGTGCTAAATATTCCATGCTAAAATGTGTGTGCTGCACTGACCTTGGCTGAGGTCCTAACAAGGTGGGGGGCAAGGAGAAAATAAAAAAGAAAAACCCCTTGTAGGTCAAGATAGAAGCATTTTAATAAAGCAGAAGCAAAGACCACATGAGGAAGCAAAGGAAAACAAATTATTCTTGACTTTCCATCACTAGGCAATGTCCAGGCACTTCTTGGGAAGTAGCATGTCAGTATAAAGGGTGCTTGTTCTATAAGGTGCTCCATTTAAATTGGGGAGGAAAATATATTTTCTGTTAATAATGAATAAAATAGAATATTTTAAATAATGTTCAATTCATTTTTATCTCACTAATTTCCAATATCTATTTTTGTGTGTTTTGTAATGTACATTAATAAAGTAGTGCATACATATTAATAATAAATCATATTATGATAATAGAATCACAGAATCACAGGACCATAGAATCACAAATCATAGAATCACAGAAAGGTTTGGGTTTGAAGACACCTAAGAGAAGGTCCAATATATATATAAATTTAGGGTGCATGCTCAAAATTTTTTAATGATACTGATGCACAATAAAAATTTTATATGACGATTCTCTAATACCTGAGTTAACTGCAAATTGATGACAGATACGATGGTGACTTACAGGAGATCCATATCCAATGGCACAGGTAGCAGGGAGCCTAAAATGGTGCTTAGAGAATTGTGCAGGCTTCTGGTGACATTTGAGACAACCAAGGTAAGCATCTGTATCACAATAGAAAAGTTATGATATCTAATGTTTAGCTTCTAAAGTGCAATTCACTTAAATTTAGAGGGATTCATCATTTGACAACTAAACCGTAACTGTAATTTCTTTGACTTGTTTGAAGAATCGCTCAGACGCACTTTGGTCAAGTAACATAAGAAAGATGAAGGCACCATATGTTTGATGGATGAGTATGCAAAAAAAAAAAAAACTGTGGTGATGCATTATGTGGTTAAAGAGATAACCACATGTGCACCACAGAAGGAAGGGATCCCAGTAACAGCAGCTGGTGAGAAAGAGCCAAAGAAATCTTGTACTTGTGGGTTAGGTTGATGTCTGAGAGGAAGTTAGGAAATAGGCTTCAATTTCAAATAACTATTTATGTGTTTTGTAAAAGACTGGATGACAACAACCTTCCCTTTCCTAATCAATGAGTATTCCATGCCAGTCAAGGCAGATAACTCAGTTTGTATGAATACTCTGTGCATAATATACATATAAATACCTGTCTATTTTCAACTGTTCCCTGAACTGTGTCCATTTTAATTTATTTCAGTCCACCCTGAAAAAGGAAGCTAGTTCAGCACACTAAAAGGAAGATTGTGACACAAAAATCAAATGAAATTAAACTCTGAGTCACAAAAGAAGAATTACCAGATGTCACCCTACACCTAGACACTACAGGGTGCCCCTTAACTACTTTTTAAATGTACTGTGTTTTGTCAGTGTGTTGCACCACATATGGTAAACATTACTTTTAACAAAACTCCTTCACATCTTTTGTTTTGCATCGCAACATTAATGTTATTTTAACATAATATTTCTCTGATGGATGAATAAACCTATTTTTTTTCTAAAGGGTTCGTTATATTTAGACACTACAGTTTATTCTATTTTTTGTAAAGTGAGTTTAGGGCTTGATTCAAATACCACTGAAATCAATGTGTTTCCACAATATTTTATAGATTGTAGCAGATAATGTCCTAGTAAAATTAACTTTGTATGTTTTCCACTGAAACTGGTTTACCGTAGGCTATGCTATACAAAAATTTCCCAAGCTGTATCTCCAGTCAAAGACTAAGGGGTTGAATCATATTTTAATTTCATATCTACTCAGACTTCCTGTAAAATGGAATTATTATCATATTAAAGTTCCTTTAAAGCCTGAGCTGAGTTAGGATTTGCATCCAGAGTGACCATTTGCTTCCAAAGAGTATCTTTAGAAAATTGGTAATGAAAAATGGCATTTGCTTACTCAATAGATCATGGTACTAAACTCATTACATTATTTATTTACTGAAATAACGAGACCATCTGGTCCAGATCTCTGCCCAAGTGAGATTATTTCCAACCAACTATTTTTTCCAATATAAGCTTAAAATGCCCCAATAGACAAATTTCCCTTTAGAAAATGTTCTATAGCACCACATACTGATAGGAAAAAAACATTTTCAGGTGTTCAACCACAACTTTGCTATTTTCATTTTCATACTACTAGTTACATCTCTATGCTCACTATAAGCACTTTCATCAGGTTTTTACAATTGACCCATTTCTAATATTTTTTATAATTTCTCCATTCTCAGTTGTTGTTGTCCAGCCGCCAACCATTCATTCTTCATTTCTCCTTTTTTACCTGTGTCTCTCACTTTACTAATTTGTTCAGATTCAAATCTATATTTTGCAATGTAGTGACTTTCTGAGTGAAATGTAAAAGTTTGCTTATTTTTTTTTCACTAATGTATTGCACTGTGTTTTTATACATACTTGTCCAAAATGGAATAAAAACAAACAAACAAACAAACAAAACCAAAGCATTTTTGTAGCAGTGGCCTGTGATTCTGGAAAGAATTTCAAAGTTAAAGTAGACAGATTTAATTTTCCTAAATTGAAATCCTATGACAAGAAGATTTATTTGGTCTAATTATCAGGAGAACAATGAACAAGGAAATCATTATATTTTCTTCCCAAATCTAACATTGCTGAAACAAAAACTTTAATATTCCATATGTGTCTAGTGACAGCATTCTTTTAAAATAAGATTGGCAAAGGGAAGAGGAAGAAAAAGTCAGAAAAGTGATTTAGACTGAGGAAAATCCATTAAAATTTGACTGTTAAACTTTTAATCTGCTAATTTATCAAAAGAAGATCATTGTGATTTGATATCGCCCCAAAGAGGGAACACTGACTTCCCTAATCAGGTAGTGAAAGGCATGCTGAACACCAGCAGATGAACATCAAATTGAAATTTTCAACTTTGTGTTAAATTCCTATTTTTAACTCAGTGTGAATCAAATTAAAAATACAGTGGGATAACTGGATTTAATATCTTTCAAAATCTTCATATATGAGGAATGCCCCTTTTTGGGCACTGACAAACTCTGTGCAGGAATATCTGGGTTAAAAGCTGTGCTGCAGAGGTGGGGAGCCTGGGTGTTGTGAACACCTACTGCCTTTGGTAGCTGGCCCAGAGTACAGGTGTAGCATCAGGGCTTTCAAAGGCTGGTACTGACTCCACAGTGGTATAGCTGCTGTTAGCAGTGGGTCTGAATCTGAGAACAGAAGAAGGTAAGCATGTAGCCCTTCACTTTTTTTTT
>VXAX01006984.1:680680-756764 GCA_013399835.1 Leptocoma aspasia | reverse complement strand
TTTTTTTTTTTTTTGAGTACAGATTATAACAAACTGACACGAAAAGGTCACACAAGTGCTTTTTTGGTTGGTGCAACTACACAGAGGTCCCTTTCATACATCTCCTCTGTTACTGAAACGCAAATTAGCTAGAGACAGCTCAGGTATGACTTTCCATCACCTCTCTGTCTGCAGTCTAGACATATCTTCTACTTCAGTAGTGAAAATCATGGTAGAGGACTGGATCCAGAATTCCCACATGCTGCTAATTATGGCTGTGAAAGTGGTTGCAGCTTTTTAAATTGTAAGCTTGGCTAAAAATGAAGGGACTGTCAATTGCTTGTTTATCTTGAGAGTAAGAAAGCAAGATTACATGAATACTAACTAGAGGATAATAGCAAAAAGAAGGCTGTTTGGCTTACATAATATCAAAAGCAATGTAGTCTGAAGGTTATTTCTCTGTGCATGGTGCTCCGACTCTGGCACTGGACCGTGGGCTGCAGGGTTGCTGTAAGAAAGCTAAATCTTACCTTAGTTGTTATTTGAAACATCTCAATTCACATGAAAATTATTAAAAAATTTTCTGTGTTATACAACAGAATCTAGTTAACTTTCAGCTTTGGCTTAGTTTACTAGACTGGAAAGAGTTGAATCGACTTCAGGTGAGATGGGAAGAAACTAAGGAATTTTTGTTCTAGTCCTCTGTCTATCTTTTTGATCCACAGTTGTCCCTGTATGAATCATAGTCAAATATCCAGGCTTTGTCTAACAGGTCAATTTCTTTCCTCTAAATTAGGCTGTATTATAAGGAAGCATCGTATATCTCTGCCACTCCTGCTGTAAAGCTGTCTAATCTTCTGCCTCCAGATGCACACCGTCCCCGCTCTTTAGCTTGAAAAATACTTTGCACTAAAGATGTCTTTCAAAATGACAAACTATTTTTAATTTGTCCTGCTAATATAGTGGATTGCCCTAGGGAACATATGGCATGATGGCTGCTGCCATCTGTAGGATGCCCTGAGGAGTTCAATTGTGCATTTCAAAGGGTCTGACTGTGAACTGCAGAAAATTAGGCAGAATCACAGAATGGTTGGGGCTGCCCCTTAATTCTGACCCATAAGCTCTAAACTCATTCTTGATCCACTCCCAGGCAGAGCTTGATACATTCCCCTTAACAGAATCACCCATTATGAGCACTTGTTTCTTCTCATGTTCTCCTCCACGGGGGCTGGAGACTGAGGCAGAGCCCTGCTTTTGTGGGTCACAGCTCCAAGGTGCCTGGAGTTGTCCAGCCTGGAGAAAAGGAGGCTCAGGGTGGACCTTATCACTTTCTACCTACCTTTTTTGGTTTTTTTCTGCCTTACTACCTGAAATACGGTTGTAGCAAAGTGGAGGACAGTCCCTTTTCCCAGGTAATAATCAACAGAATGAGAGGAAATGTCCTCAAGTTACACAAGAAAAGGTTAAAATTGGATATTAGGAAAAATTTCTTCACAGAAAGGGTTGTAAAGCTTTGAAACACTTTACTCAGGGACTTATCTTTTCTCCCATAGAAGGTTCTGGGCCTTTGCTGAACCTACTCCCTGAAACTCAAGTCTCCTTCATTACCAGTTTCACCTGGGTGAATGCAGAGCTGCATCAGACATAGAATCACAGAATCATCTGAAGAGTTCAAGGATCTTCAAGCCCAATGTTTGACCTGTCTCAGAGTTTTCTCTGTAGAAGCACTGGCTTTAATTGAAATAGACATCTTGCACCACAGAGTGAACTAATTCCCCAGACAAAATAATAAATGAACTATGGAAAAGTGAAAATCATTTCTGATATATCCAAAGCAAGGAAATATTAACATTTTTCTAGGAAGTAAGAATCCAGAAGGTGCTAAGATGAAAGAAATCAACACAGGTATTGCTGTCTATTCCTTTAACTCCAATCCATTCCTTTCTTCCTTCTTCCTCAAGAAATGGTAGGTGAATCTGAGATGCTGATTTGCTAGCTCCTGCATCTATCAACCTGAAATAATTCACTGAAACTAAGGGATTTTTCACTGAAACTAAGGGATTTACATCTGAGTATAGTTAAAAATAAAATATTTAAAGATGGAATAAACTGTGAAAACAAACTCATATGTGAGTTGCATAATAATTTAGTCAAAATAGCCAACCACACAGTGCATGTTAAAAATGTGCATAGGTAATTCCTTTTTAGACAGTAAAGAAGATAAATGGCTTTCAGCAAGAGCATTAACTTTGCAAATTAGTTTCCATTATGAAATTTGCCTATACACAAGCATAATTTTCATTTTAAAAATTCTTTTTGTTGGTGAAATTTTCTACTGTCTAAGTTTACAAGAGATTTATTTAATTCTTCCAATTCTTCAGTCTCTCTGGAAGCTCAATAACATCCTAAAAGACAAGGCAAAATAAGAGTCTTAAAATTCTAAATAATTAATTTTATTTTCTCTCTCTCTGCTACATTTTTGTGGCATTAATTACTGATGTTAACTAATTTAATTATTTTGAAAATATGGATTAAAATCATAGAATCATAGAATGATTTGTCAAGGGACCTTAAAGACCATCTCGTTCCAACCCCCCTACCATGGACAGCTACACTTTCCACTAGACCAGGTTGCTCAAAGACCCATCCAACCTGGCCTTAAATACTCCCAGGGATGGGGCATCCACAGACTCTTTGGGCTGTTCCAGTGCCTCACCACCCTCACAGTAAATAATTGTTTCCGTAATATCTAATCTAACCCTGCCCTCTTTCAGTTTAAAGCCATTCCCCTGCTGAGGAGCACATTTGGTGCAGGTAGCTCCATTTGCAAGCTGCAATTAGAGATGCAGAATGAGATGCAGACTGAGCTCTAGGGTGGGAGCCCAAAAAGACAAAAGGCCATGAACAGTCAACCCTTTGCATAACAAAGTGTACAAAGACTGTTGACCAGGTGAATGGACAGAGAAAAACACAGCAGGAGCTGAAGACTCATGGGGATGAAGAAGGAGACTGGGATGAAAAGCAAGATTTGTGTAGGGCTGGCTTGTAAGGGTATGAAAGCCCAGGGGTTCCTTTGGTGGGGGTTCTCCTCAGAGGCACCAGATCCAGCTATTCCTTTCTGTGTTAATGCACCATGAATAAATGGTTTTATGGAGCCATGTGAGACTGCTGTGGGAAACGAGGAGGAACCAGTAAGGAAACCTGGTCTGACTGTGTGTGAGGGGGGTGTGTAGGGAGCCTACTGGAACCACCTGCTGTGAAGAGGCTTTGATCCCAGCAGCTGAAGCCCCTGGTGTTGTGTGACTGCCAGTGGGTCTCCTGAGTGATCAGACTGGGGAGTTTTCTTTAACACCACCTTGTCCTATCATTACACGCCCTTGTAAAAAGTCTCTCTCCAGGTTTCTTGCAGCCCCCTCTTTAGGTACTGGATATAAGGTGATATAAGGACTCTCTGGAGGCTTCTCCTGTCCAGGCTGAACAACCCCAGCTGTCCCAGCCTGGCTCCCTCTGGACTGGCTCCAACTGCTCCCATCTTATGCTGGTCATCCCAGAGCTGCGGGTGCAGTATTCCAGGTGGGGTCTCCTGGGAGTGGAGTAGAGGGACACAGTCACCTCCCTCAGCTTGTTGGCTTTCCAAATCTTATAACCCTCCACCTTATTGATCAGGAAATTAATGCTGAAATTCCAGGAACTCCTAGATTATAGATAAGTATTTCAAATATCAAATTAGTCCCTACATTATATTGTGACAGAATTCCCATTCTGGATTTCAGAAATCTTTGTCACTAGAAAACTTCACCAAAAAAAATTTGTTGTTTCAGTAAAGAATGTTTCTGAGAAAATTTGTGACCTGAATTACTTCCAAGTGAGATGGGAGGTGTAACTCCAGTTGTAACTCTAACTGCTTCTTTTTAGCATATCTCATATAGGTTTCAATATATATCATGCTACAACAGTTCCACTTGCTCCTAAATCTATTCTGCTTATTTTTGTGTCACCAGTACTTTATTCTGTTTTATAAAACACCCTAAGCTTTTATTTTTGTTTTTTTTATTATTATTTTTTTGTTTGTTTGTTTGTTTTTTAATTGAGGTTTTTTATTTAATTTGTTTTTGAATAGTTTGAAGTATTCAGGAAAATATCTTCATGAGTTTTGGAGAACAAGCAAAAAATCCATTAACCTTCAAAATAATTGATGTGTTTTGCAAGTCACTGATTTATTAAGACACTTTGTGCACCTGTTCCAATCATTAGTGATATATTGTTCCACAGTAAGCACTCACTCCATCTTAGTTAAATAATATTATTTGGTTGAATTGATTATTATTTGCAAAAGCTTGCTAAATTAGGATCTACTACTTTTTTTACTATGCATTTTTAAAAAAAAAAATCTATTTGAAGCAATAAATTGTGAATATAAATTTGCCTGTAGATATTTTACAAAACAGTTTTCATGTGCAAACATCTGCACTGAAGGTCTCCAGTGTAATAGTGAAGATCTTCAGTCACTGTGCAAAACATCAGCCCAGAAATTTCATCTAATCATAAGTAGTTCTCTCCAAAATTCATTTATCACACTTTGATGAGCTTGCATACTGAAGTCATATTCTTAAAAAGCCAGAAATGTAGGACTCTGGAAGGAAACCACAAGACAGCTGTTCAAATAAAGTTTCTTGGAAACTGGCAACCATTATATCTTCACCATTATTTCTTTAACCATTCAACCATTCTTTCTTTAATACATGCACTGAAATCAGTGATGTTCCTGATTATCCAGAAGGATCAGACCACTGCAAATTTCCTTTCACATCTTTAGGATCTGAAAGATGTGCTACAGTGTCAAGTACTTATTGGAGAAGGTCCAGAGTTATGCATATTCCTGTCCTGTGTCAGAGCCAGCTCTGAATGGAGTCACTGTAATGACAGTAATGTTATTTTTTTCGGCAGTCTGATTTTCTTCAACAGTTATCCAAAGAATAGTTGTTGAAGTTATAGCAGGAAATTGGTTTGTTGTATTGTAGCTGTCAGTGTCAGGGAATAGTGTTCAGATAATGTTTCCCAACTTTGGGACTCTCGCATACATAAAGAGGCATTCCACTTCAATCTGTCATATTTGTCAATCTGATAAGGAAACAAGTTTGTCAGAATACCCTAAAATCACTTTGATACCAGCCAAGATTTAAAAGAAGCATCTTTAATCTACCAAATCGGGATGAAATGGTGGTTTGCAAAAGAAGAAATGAAAACTCAATTATAGATTTTATTTACCAGTAGTCTTAATCCTTACCTTCTCAAGTGCTGAGCTGCTTTTGGCAATTTTCTTGAGTTCATGTTTCTTGTTTATACGGGATGTATTGAGAAATCTACTCTCCCAACTCACACTTGAATTATCTCACTTTGAATTTTACTTGTCTTTCATAAGAAATGGAAACAACTTTCTCTGCCTGGAAAACAAGAGCTTTCCATGGCAGAATAACTACCTACATCCATCATCTCATCCTTTCTTCATTTTTGAAGCTGTTGCATGAGTTTGCAACCCTGGTTTTGGACTGTTGACTGCCTTCTGTGTCCTCCCAGCCCCCGCTTCCCACTGCATCCAGCACCATTCAAATCATAATCAACATTCAGATACTGTGATAAAACCCTCCTGGGGTTCAAGACTGGCCCATCTTTTCTTTAAAGCACATATGTCAAAGTAAACCTGGGGTCCATACATGCAAGCTGTCATCATGTAAACATTGCTGTGTTCAGACACAGAATACTTTATTTACAATAGTATTTTTTAAATTTTAAATTTAATTTTATTTTTGATATCTATTTATTGATTTATTTATTTAAATAGACAGAAATCCATTTGCAAGATTTAAGGAAACTACTTAAAAACTAAGATATAACACTTTGTCCACTGCAGCATTCTTGTTCTCAGATCAACAGCTCTCAGTAGTTCTAAAGATGCACAAATGATATGCCAATGTGTCTGATTATGAGGACTTTATCATGGGTCTGCTCTTACCAAAACTAGTTCTCTGCTCTTGATATTCCATACATGTGTTCCATACTTTTTGGGTCTCTGCCTGCCTAGCCCATCCTCAACTCCCTGAACTTTTCCCAGTTCATTCTGCAAAGTCCCACTCAAGCAACAGTTCTGTGAGCACTTAGAATTTCTACCTTGGCACTGTGTTTTCTTTAAAAAAAAGACTTGGCACTTAGTAAATTAAGAACAAGCAAAAGATATGTATATATATATATATATACACACCTTTTGCTTCTACTGCATTATATAAGAAATTTTAAATTCATGCTTTCCTTCCTAGATTACAAGCTTATTTTACTGTGTTTGCAGTTTATTTATGACATTTAGCATCAGGTCTTTCTTGTTAGAAAGGACATTCTTGTCCTCTATAATCCATACTTTCTCTCAGCTTGGGCAGTTCTTTCTCACAATCTTTGTGGGAATTAAAAATACATATTCTGTGATTCCCAAGCAGTCTGAGGCAAGTGAAAGCATCTCTAGGTGTGTTCCATGGCTGAGCTTCCTTGCAGGTAACTGGGTTTTGTGATGAAAGTCTTTTGGGAGTGATATATTTGCTTGATATACAGTACATCTCTCCCGGATTCAACAATCGTTGAATTCATCAGCATCCTAGCAGACACATGGAGAGATTTGGATTTCTTCTTTTGACATATGTGCTTAATTTCTGTTTAAGTTGTATTTTAAGCTCCTATGTGCTCTTTGGTATCTCATCTTAAGTCCTGTACCAAAACTGACAGAAGGAATCTCTAATTAATTTGTGAAGTACATAGAAACCTTCTGAATCTCACTCCAGGCTCTTTTAAAAAAGCTTTTTTTTTCCCCCTCAAAATCAAAAATTTTCAAAGAAAGTTTTGCAGAAACTTTTTTGAGTGATCACACAATTCCAATTTGTGTGTTTATTTTGTCTCTGCTATTTCCTCTCTACCGTGGTTATTGTAGAAACCTCTGATACTCCACTGGCAGGTGTGTACTTCCAATTTCAATAAGTCAAACTCTTCCATCTTTCATGCCTGAAGGCAAAATAAAATCACTGAACAGCTTATCCAAGAACTGCTTTTTGCTGAGACAGCTCCCCTTATTGTCTGTTCCAGACAGGAGCTCGGGAATTGGTATTATGATCCATTTAAGAAAACAATGAACTTCAGTTTTCGTGTCAGCAGGGAAAAATAAAGGGGCTATTGTGTTTTTTGTGCTAATCACCATCTGGATTAATTTCATTTGCCAAAAATCTTCACCCATGATCAAAAGCCAAGAGTAGTGTTATATCTTTGTTTCCAAGGCAAAGTTTTATATGTTAGGTAATACATAAGAGAGTATTGTAGGTCTCCCCTGAATCAGAAAGGTACTCACAGTGTTTGCTAAATGTATGAATGTACATGTAAAGTCAAAAATATAGGATTGTCTGGGACAATTCTGGCACACAGATGCTCAGTTAAAGAGGTAAAATAATTTCAGAGCATTGTTTAGGGCAGATTCTTCATAGGAACTCTCCTAAAACCTGTTTGTCTATTTTTTTTCTAGAAAAGGATCTTTTTGCTTTTCTGGGAGCTTAAAGGGTCTCCATATATTGGTTTAAGACCTTTATTTTTCTAATGGTAGTCTATCTTCCTCAGAAAGACTCTGGAGGCAAAAACCATTTATCTTTTTGGTGTAATCCATAGGCTTGATACTGTAGTATTTAGCTGGTAAGTTCCTCTAAAGAAGGAGAAAAGCAGTAGAAAAGAAAAAAAAAATGGTTAGGTTGGAGTGCTCTCTGTTGACACATATGCTGAGAACAGGGAAAATCCATTCAGCCACAAGGGCCCAGAGACATCCAGAATTCATCTGTGACACTTCATGTTTCCGAACCTCCAAGGGAAATTCTCCCTCTGGGTGCTTTGCAAGGCAGACTGAATGAACACATCCTCCATGAGCTGAGCCAGTCCAAGCACAGATGAGTCAGGAAATTATAAATATGGGCATTAAGGATTGTCTGAATGACTCTGGCTGGCTTGAAGTGAGACTAAACTATTTGTTTCCTGTCCCAGTGTTGGTGTCATTTGGACACAAACTCTCAGGTTGGTGCTCTCACCTAAATCTGAGGATCAGGCAGCTATTAACTCACAACCTGCTCTGCTGCTCACTGTGAAGACTGCTCACTGTCGTCTCACTGGCAGGGCTGCGAAATGTTTGTAAACGAGCTGAGAAGCTGCAATTCTCCTCCAGCTCTGCCAGCTCCAGGAGATACTCACTGTATATCATGGTTATCCCTCTGATACTGAGAAACCATCTCCAAAAGAAGATCTGAGGTGAGAAAGTTATGTAAGTTCAGGAAAGTAAAGCAAGCTGAAAAATATCCAAAATGCTGTAATTAAGTAGCTCTAGAAGCCAGATGGGAAAGATAAGCTATCATAAACATATCTGTTTTATTTGCAAGTTAGTACTAATACTCAATGCATCAACCCAAATTTTATTCATTTTTGTATTTTTGTGCTAAATAAACACCTTTTTTTTTTTTTTCTAAGGGAGAATTGACAGGGGAGTTATTCATACCTAAATTTCAGACATAGATTTATATGCAGGCATGGTTATGTGAATGCACTATGCTTCAGATTTAGCTGCACATGATGTTTTATGAAAAGTCCTCAGCAAAGATAGTTCCAGCTTGTACCTCAGGGGAAACTGGAGAATAACATGCCAGTTGCCTGAGCCTCAGAAAATCTGCATATTCTGAGGTATAGCCATTGCCTCAGTAGGGTCCCCAAATTCCTACTGGTCTTTAGAGCTGATGTAATAGAAATAATATTGCTGTGAAAAGTGTCACCTGGAGGTGCCAATGTTTTGTCTCAAATGTAGGCTGTGTTTTAGCCTGAAGACACTACTGCTGTCATTCACTCTTGTTTGAATGTTAGAAGTTTCTCTTACAAAGAAATATACTTGAATAGACTTGAAACGTAGTGGAGAAAGATGATGCTTTTTTTTGGGAAAGCAAAGCTGAGTGTCTAAGGTTGAAAAACATTTATTCAGTTCCATATCAAGACTGCTGGGTTCTTGGCTAACATCTTGGTTAACAGAAAAGGAACCAAAATGGACATGCAGGCAACTCCCAATGTGTGAGTCGTTCTGGTTTTTCAACTTGAAGACTAACAGCAATTACAGTTTCTTTGGGAGAGCAAGGTGCTAGAAGCAGATGTAGTATTCTTCCTCCTCCCTAAACCACAGCTTGTTTTTCTGAGGTAATACTAATCAGAGACTCTGTATCAGGGCCTGCAGGTCAAAATAGCCAAAATGTTGTTTGAAATAGCTGAAGAAAAGAAGGGAGCAAAGGATGTCAGAACAGACAAATATTTGTGCAACAGTTGGCAAAGCAGAAGTTAGTCAGAGGGAATTCTAGGAACTACAGCAGGGTTATTAGGATCAGCTGAGAGAAAACTGAATTAAATGGTTGGCTTGAATTGAGCAGGGTTGAGAGGATTATTATTATTATCATTTTAATTGATGACACCTGATATATTTCTCCAGCCTGGAGAGATAGCATAGTGCCAAAGTTCATTTGTATCCACATTTATTTCTTCATAGATGGTAGCATCTCTCATTTAAATAACCATATATATAAGTCACATTTACATGATGTATTTTGTGCAGTGACCACAGGGAATGCAGAGTCCCTGAGAAGCAACTGGGTGTTCAATTCACTCATTTCCTCAACATACAGATGAAGATCATGTGAGTGAAGGTTTCACAGTGTTAAAGTTTTGCTCTGGCTTAGGTGAGGAAGGGGAGGGGGTTGGGTTTCACTGATATCTCTGTTTCATACCACTGAATAAAACTTTTATTAACTCCAGTTGGAAAAGTGACAGATCATAAGACTGTCAATCTTCATTTTGCACCATGAAGTGGTTTACTTTCAAATGTGACATTTTTAGGTGCCACCAGATGTCACTATCGGTAGTTTTAGGTTTTCCCTTGGATTAAAGAGGGTTATTTTCCTTGGAGAAGTGCTCTTTGCTAGCAGTGATACAGTTCACATTAGAAACCCAGAGCAATCACCAGAAAAGACAGTTTGGCCTTTGCCTTTGAAATCCAGCTATGAATCTTCCATACACGACTGTTGCTTTCAGTTGCACTTATGCCAGCAAACAAACCTTGAATGATGCTGAAATTTAGCAACAGATGCATTAGGCACCCAAGTCTTGGATAAGCACTGTGCTAATTATCAGCTATCAGCTGATCAATTTCCCTGAAGGCTTGAGCTTTGTACTCCCATGTTAAGAATGGAGTTTATTTTCTTGTTTTTCATCAGACCTAGCATTCCAGCATGGATTTTGACTCGGCCAGAAGGAGATTTATCACTTTGCACTGTTTCTTGGCCAGTTTAGATCAAGAAGCTGTTTTTCAAAACCTTTGAGTGCTACAAGCTCCAGATGAAGGCAGTGGGAACTCCAGAGGGAACAGCAAATATCTAGCAAAGCCTTGAATTCTGACCCTGCAGTTTAAGGGGAATTATTTTAAATTCAGTTTAGAGCTTTCAGGGAAGCAGGATATATATAGATATATAGAAATCAGTTAAAAAAACCCCAAAACTATATAAACTTCAGCATTTTCTATACCTGTGCCCCTGCATTTCTTCTTAGAGTGAATACTTGGTCATTCTTGTTTTGTTTATTTATTTTTGGAACTTTAAAGACTCATAAAAACTCATTCTGAGAAGTAAGAAATAACCCTATACATATTTTATTATAATACTGGATGTTTTGTGCCAACTGTGAGTCCCTGTGTCTGGCTGGTTAATTGCTGCCATTCTGGCAGTGATTGATGGATAAGTGGGCGTTATAACACACATTTTTCTGACAGTGAAGCTCCTGATCAACTCTATTTGTACAACTTTGTGTGAAACAACCTAAGAAAAATGGTCTCACATCCAGTCTTAGTAAGAGATACCAGCACTTTCCACAGTACTTTTGCAAGTGCTAGGAGGAGTAAAAAGCAAGAGCTAATAACCCTGGCACAATATACCTAGAAGCAGGAATGGTTTGCTAATGTATGCCATTTTGGATTTCTTGGGCACCCCTTACCAGTCAGGTTTCACCAGGCTTGGGCACAGTTTTTACCATTTCAGATGGGAATAACAAACTCAGGATCCCATTCCCAGGGCCATTCTGAAGGGCTTTCATTAGTGGTAAAATCAAGGGGAAACTTGCATTCCAGTTTTTATTGACACCATTAATTTCCTGTGAATCCCTGATTTTTAATGTAGTTTTGTTGGGNTTTCAGTTCGAAACTGGGCGGAAACACCAATGCTTTGTAAGAGGAGTGTTTCAATTTTAACAAGTTTATATATGAACAAATAAAGATCCATTTCACTTATTCTGAAACATTTCATTTCACTATTATATTATTGTCACAGACTGAGCAGTAAATTTTATATTTAATTTTTTTTTGTGTTATGGAAAACTCTTTTGATCATACCATTCTAATATTTACCAAGTTACTATTTATTTCCTTGTAACAATCACAGGAAATGTCTTGGTGTCTTCTGTTTCAAATTAGGATGAAAGAAAGATCAAAATGTAGTAACTTTTTGTAGATTTGATCTTCTGGGACTTTTAGATGTTCTGCTTTGAAAAGTAAGTTGGTGGAATAAAGACAAGCATAAGATATTAAGAAAATTTTTATTCATGTTTCATTAAACAGATAGTAAGGGTCTCTTCCTAGTCTCTGAGCTCCATTCATATCAGGATTCACTTATAAACTCATTAGAAAACATTCTGTGCCTGGTGAAAGTCCTTTGAATTCTTTACTGGAGACTCAGGTCACTCTAAATGTGATTACATGAAAATGCATAAGAGTACAGCATCACATCAACCTCACTTATTTGGTTTTGACTCGGCAACAGTAAATTAGTATTCATGATGGACTCTCTTGACAAATAGGGTTATTATCAACACATGCTGTAAACATAAATCAGGTGGATATCAATAAAATTGTATTTTTGTTCTAGTCTTGTTTACAGATCTTCCTTTGGAATGCCACATAAATACTCCAAACGCTTGCAGGAAGCTTGCCACTCATGCTATTAGTTTTCTCTGGCTTAGAGCACTGACACTGATCATTTTCTGACAATGTTTACCAAAAATGGAGTTGTCCTATTGATCAAACTTTCTTTTTTTTAGACTTCTTTATGTCCATGAATGCCTTAGATAGCTTTGCCTTGAGCGAAATGGAATTATAAACACGAAACTCACAGCAAATGATATAAATAACCATTAAGGTTATGGTTTGATGTTGTGAATGACAGCAACAGATCACTGAAGGAGTTTGACAGAATCAGTACTTTTATATTTCAGGAGAAAACATTAAAAAAAAAATTAACCAACCACCCAAAACATTTTTAGTTAAAGTTTGGCTGTTATGAGGCCCTGAAGTCTGAATTGCTCAGTTTTAGGAGGATGCATTCTGCCAGCCTCCACATGCTGACTCACACTGTAGTCGTAGGGCGTAATTATCACAGTGAATTATATCTGCAGAGAAATGTGTTTTTTTGTCTGCAGTGCGAATAGGACAAAGAGTGAAAAGCAGAATCTGTCCCAGAGTGATTTGCAAAGCCTCAGATTGATTTCTTTGAAAGAGCCACATCAGTCAGTTTGTGAAAAGCATGTGTCTAAAACTGCACTCTCAGCTGGCTTGGGGTTTTTCCTTCCATTATACTGACAACATTAGAGACTTTTACACTCCATGATGATTCCACTTTCTTTGCAAAGCATGCATTTATCACCCTGCCTTGAGATAGACTTCATCTAAGGCTATATTTCAAGAAATCTTAGTTTTTAGCATGCAGTAAAATAAGAGGTTTAGATCTCCAGAATGGATTCCTAATTTATGGAATATGTACTTATTTGGATAGTTTCTGCTTTCTTTTATTGCTTCTTCCCCTTTAAACAAAACTTTAAGTTTTGGGGAAGAAAATTTTTGTTTGTCAAGCCAGCCACTGAAGGACACTTAACTCTGACATTGTCTTCACTTTTTTTCTTTTTGGCTTCATTTCTGTGACTCATGAGATATACTGACAAGTAAGTGACCTTGCAACGATACCATAAATGTTGTTATTTTAACTAAAAATTTGATTTTTTCCTGATATCTTCTTCTTACACAAACATCCGTTTTTGGAGACTATTACTTATGACTGTGATCTCATTTGCAAACATCCCTGTGAAGGAAAGCCTCAAATCACATTTATAGTTAATCACTTCAGAAAGTTTTTTTGTAGAATAGGTACAGTTTTCTGAATTTGGACTTCAACCTGAAGTAGTCTAATGATAAATCAATCTGCTTTGTATCTAATTTAAACTACCACTCAATCAATTTGGAAAAATAACAGAGGCACAGAATTTTTAGGATTGAAAGGGGCCTTTGGAGATCATCCTGCCCAAGACCCTGCCAAGGCAGCGTCACCTACAAAAAGGGACACAAAAACTGTCCAGGTGGGTTTGGAATGTCTGCAGAGAGGTAGACTCCATGACCGCCCTGGGAAGCCTGTTCCAAGTGCTCTGGCACCCTCAACAAAAAGAAGTTCTTCCTTGTTTGTGGTGGAACTTGTTGTGGTTTAGTTCATGGCCGGTGCTCCTTGTCCTGTTGATGCCTTGAGAAGGCTGACCTAGAACAGAGACTAGACAGAGATAAAGAATAAAGTAGGGATTTATTAAAATGCCTCAATGGATACACCTTGGGCAGCACAAGAGCCCAGCCAGGGCTACACCCAAGATGAACCCAAAATGGTCACAAAATGGATGACTGGCCACAGGGTCTCACACTTTTATAGGTTCTGGTCCATTAGCATACTGGAGTTAATCATCCAACCACAGCCTCAGCCCACGAAGTCCCATCCTTACTGTTTTTCTCTCTTTATTCCACCATTGCTTATGCTCTTAGGCCTAAAATTTGGATCATTTGTCCTTGGTCCCCAGGTAGAGAAGGAATTCTTTTGTCGACCTATCTGTGAAGAGAGCTTACCATCCCCTAATATGAAGCTCAGACCTACACACTAAAGCAGTACACAATTTGAAAAATATAAAAGCTAAAATTTGAGGAATCACTGTCACTGGGCACCACTGAAAAGAGTCTGGCAGCATCCTCTTGGCACCTGCCTTTGACGTACTTATATGCATTAATGAGATCCCCTCTCTGTTTTCTCTTGACTGAACAGGCCCAGCTCCCACAGGGTCTTCTCACACGGGAGATGCTCCCGACCCCACATCATCTTTGTGGCCTCCGCTGGACCCTCTCCAATAGCTCCTTGCCTTACCTGAACTGTGGAGAACTGAATTGAACACATTCAGTGCACATTCAGTACTCCAAATGTGACCTCACTCGGGTCAAGTAGAGTTGATGTCCCTATGTTAATTTTACTTTTTGATTGATTGATTGATAGATAGAGAGATAGATATATTGATAAGCATACAGAGAGAGAGACCTAATTTTTTATCTCTTCATCTTAAAAAAAACTATGATTAAAAAAATTCTAATTCTATATATCCATTAAATATGACACTGACTGTCTCTAGAGCAGAAAGGAAAATGTAAACTGGAGCATTAAATAAGGAGGAGTTAGGGAAACAGCTCATTGGGATTTATCTTAAGAGGATACAAAAATGAGTCAATATTATACTGTATAAAATAAGATGATATTTCAGCAAAAAAAAAGCAACCTCAGCAAAAGAAGTCATTTTAAGCTTCAAAACTTTGTGCTGCCTCAGAGCTAAGAGAGGTCCAAACCCAGATCTTCTATTTGAAGTATTGAGAAATACAAGTAAATAAATACGTGGAGGTCAGCATTCATTTTGCAAAACTGTTAATGGACTGTTTACTGTAATGTCTGAGACAGCAATATGTTATGAAGCTTGAAATGTCTCAGAATGTATTTTTGACTGGACTGCTCCTTCTGATAGGAAATCTGCTTCGCCTTCCCTTTACTTTGCTTAGTCCGTGGCACTGATTTTTTATCAAGCAGTTTGACTACAGATGGAAATGGTTACTAAGTGCTTAACTGCTGCACTTTTAGGGAAAACAGGTTTGAATTGTCCCTTTGGGGCACAGTCATACTCTTTCCCTGCTATTTAATATGTGGCATAAGTTATTATCTAGCTCTCACTTTTCTGAGCACAGGATTTGGAGATGTGGTTATATCAAAACCTCTTCCTCGGTTCTGTACCATTTTCAGGGCATCACTCTTCTCCTGGCTTTCTTTTAAAACTGTAATATATTTTATAACATTTCAGAGCATCATATTGTTTCTGTTCAGAGCCAGTGCTAGGTTAGAGGACTTGGGTAACAGTGGAGAGCAAAGTCATGCAGAACCCACTAGAAAGAGAATTTCAGCAACACTTAGCTGCCAGGAATGGCTGTCACAGAACCTTTCAGTGATCCCACTGGGAAGCTGAGAAAATTAGCAGTTGCAGAGCATCTACATTGGGCCCTATCGAGCTCAAGAGCGCTGCCACTTTTTTTCTGCTCCTCCATCCATACTCCATCTGCTAATAGATCCATCAGTGTTGTACCTGAGTCCAATCTCACAACTCATCTGGGCTCACTAAAAATTTTTGTGATTTTTTTCGGCTTGCAGCACTGTGCTGTACAGCACTCCCAGTCCTGGGAGCACAGTGCAGGGACACCTGCCCTCAGAGCCAGAGGGAAGTTTTTATTTTGAATGACATTAATTCTCAGACTCACCACAGATATAGGCATGTGTAATAGAGCTCCTGCTCTGAGCCAGGACACAGATCTGTGCAAAGAAATTTTAGAGAGGGTCTGTGCAAATAGGACAGACAGAGTAAGGTGTGACAGGGGGTGGGGCCTCCTTACTCAGGGTGTTGTCACACTTGAGTCTCTGTTCAATGCACTGCAGCTGCAGATTGGGCATCGTCCTTGAGCAGTCCAGTCTAGATTTAACGGCAGAATACGCCAAAGGCACCTGTTTATAAAATTATATTGGGTTTGTGTGGCAAAGTTTTGGCAGCAGTGAACTACAGAGGCGGCTTCTCTGAGAGGCTGCCAGAAGCTTCCCCCATGTCTGATGGAGCCAAAGCCAGACCTCAAGATGGACCTACCGCTGGTCAGGGTTGAGCTCATCAGTGATAGTGGTAGCATCTCAGGGATAATATATTTAAGAAGGATGAGGGGTGGGGTGGAGAAACCCACCCTGTGCAACACCAGCAGCAGTCAGAAGAAAGGAGTGAGAGTATGTGAGAGCAGCAACCCTGCAGACTCCCAGGTCAGTGAAGGAGGGGCAGGAGGTGCTCCAGGCGCCAGAGCAGAGATCCCCCCTCAAGCCTTGGTGAAAACCATGGTGCAGCAGCTGTGCCCCTGCAGCCCCTGGATGTCCATGGGGGAGCAGAGATCCACCTGCAGCCCATGGAGGATGCCAGACTGGAGCAAATGGATGCCGGAGGGAATCTGTGACCCTGTGAGAAGCCTGTGCTGGAAGAGGCTCCTGGCAGGACCTGTGGCCCTGTGGGCAATCCAAGCTGGAGCACACTATTCCTGAAGGGCTACATTCCATGGAAGGGACCCACATTAGAGCAGGGAAAGAATGTGAGGAGTCCTCTCACTGAGGAGGAAAGAGCAGCAGAGGCAATGTGTACTGAGATGGTTACAGCCCCTATTGTGCATCCTCTTTTAAAATTTAGTTTTTATTTCTCCTATCCTAATCTGATTTAATTAAAATACCTCCCTCAAGTCTAGTTTGTTTGCCCATAATGGTCACTGGTGAGCGATCTCTCCTGCCTTTAACTCACGAGTCTTTCACTATATTTTCTCTCCCCTGTCCAGCTGAGGCTGTCAGTTGATAAAGAGGCTTTGGAGGGAACCAGGAATCCAGTCAGGATTGACCCATGACAAAAATATAATCATAAATCATAGGATTTATATTAGCAGCTAGTGCAGTATTTTAACACCAGCCTCCCAAATTTAACGGAGTTGCTACATGACCTAAAAAGTATCTGCCCCCATCAAGGAGTGGCAGGAGAGTGCAGGAAGAGCCCCAGCTGGAGTGGGTGGCTCTGGGTGAGGGCAGACCTGTGTCTGCTGGGCTCCGGGCACTGCTGAGCCCATTGTCTCTGACCAGGGGATTAAGCTAAGCCCTGCTGGTGTGCCTTTGACTTGTTTGATGGAGTGTTCTGACAAATCCCTTGATTTCTACGAGCTGGCACCCAAAAGAAAAAGATTTTTAGTTACATTTTACCTCTTTACTTCATGTGTGGAGTAAGTGGGGAAGTTCTTGCAATTTCATGACTAAATGTTGGGAGTTGCACTGTGAGTTAGCATATTTGGAGAGAAATATTAAACAGGAGAATTCCTAAACAATAAGCTTTTTTTCCCCCTAATTATTATTACAAGTGCAGTTTCTTAAATTTTAATTATTTGTACTGGTTCACATTTCTTTAGTCAGTGTACTGTATTTTATTAAATAATGAAATCAAGGTTTATGTTTCCTCCATACTGACATTCAGCTATTTAATCTTTGCAGAGAAGTGGAAAAGAATCTACTATTTCTCATTTTAATTGTTATGTAGGAGGATTAACTAAATGCATATTGGTTTCCTTTTTTACCTCCTTTTTTTTTTTAACCATTTTGTTAAGTATTTGAATCTCCTTGTAGGGCTTAGTGAATATTTTGGTGAACTATTTATCCACTCAAACTTCTGCTTCATTGTAACTGACACTCTTCAAAGCAAATTCAGCAATTTATTTGAATCTGAAATTGGGGACTATATTAACATTTACAATTACTCTTATATTAGCAAAGAAACACAGAAATATTGGTCTGGAAGAGGTCTTGTGTGTTCCTATGTCCCTCCAGACTTTGCAATTACTATTAGACACTAACATTATTTAGAGATATCTATCTTACTCATCTGCTAAAACCAGATTTTGAAATATTCCTTAGTGTCTCCTAACAGATTTGTCCTGACTGGAAAATGACAAAAGCCAGAAAGTAACATAGAGATATACAGAGAAAATTGTCAGTGTCTCTTTTCCTTTCAAAACCAACCATCTTGGTGTTTATTTCTGGACAGCCTTGGGAAAACCAAATACTAACCTACTAAACTGTGAAAACTAAATACTAACCTACTTGGAGGAAAATAGAGCCTTAGCAGTTGGCCAAAAGGAATGAAATGTAATTGATCAGTGTCTAATAGAAATATTTGTCCTGAATCCAGTTCTAACAAGCACGGTGACTTTATATATCTGAGCAAGGCACCCAACAAATTATCAACAATATATATCAATCAGGCACCCAACAAATTATCAACATTAGGAGTATCATCATAATCCAGAAAATGTGATTTTTTAAATTGCTTACCTGAATGGTTTCAGGAGAGGTGCAAAATACCCCATCACATTTATTTTATGGCGGATACTTAAAATTTATTTCCAGGTGTGCCTGCATGGTTTTTCACTTCCAAAAAATAAGCAAAATAATTCCATCAGCTGCCTACCTTGATCTCTATAAGTGTTAATAATTACACAGGAATAGGCAGAGTTTCTACTCTGAACATTGTAAATTGGAGACTGCCACTTGTATTTCTGCCTTTAAAAGCCATCTCCTTGATCCAAACCCCTAAGAATATTTTGTACCAGTGTTAGCAAAATGCAGAGCCACTGTGAGGTGCATACAGCCTCATAACTGGGTGTCCCTCATTCTGTCCTTCTGTTCTGCTTGGACAATGACCATGACAAAAGTCAGAAATTTGATAGGAGGGATATTTCTTGAGGCAGCTGAAGTTTTTCATATTTTCAAGTAATAGGATCATTACAGATGATCTTCAAGGATATAGAGAGGTAAGGTTTAGGGAGAGGAAGGATCTTTTATTAACTCAGCTTTATGGTTTCAAAACCAGACATGCTTCAGGCATACAAACCTTTTTCTTGTGCCCTTGGAAACTGGTCTCTTTTTATAACTGTATCAGCTAGTTTAATAAAAGATATTGCTTCTCCTTCTTTCAGATTTTAAGACACATTAAAGCAAGTGAGTTCTGCCCTGCTATGAGCATTTCACAAAATTTTTATTTCAAAGAAATAGTCAGCAAAATGCTCTAACTTCAGCAATTGATATAGACACACAAAAATATTGACTTTACATTCCTTTATATCTTTAGTCTCCTCACTCCTGCTTTATCCTCTTCATGCCTGCTTTCATCCTTCTCTTCTGCTGCTTTTACAAAGTGGAAGTACTAATTGCATGATCCCTCCATCTTATTGACACAGATTAAACCCAGCAGTGGTAAGTCTAGTGAACTCAGTG
Source organism: Leptocoma aspasia (assembly GCA_013399835.1). Taxonomy (NCBI): domain Eukaryota; kingdom Metazoa; phylum Chordata; class Aves; order Passeriformes; family Nectariniidae; genus Leptocoma; species Leptocoma aspasia. The sequence goes on along the minus strand of VXAX01006984.1, from coordinate 737,472 downwards.
GGATCTTTCTTAACAATTTCTGCAAATTAAATAATTCTTGTTCCTGTATATGATATCAGTAGTTGCACCTCACACACATTTACCTATTTCCTTGTTTTTTATTTAGTCATACTTCAAATATATATTTTTTAAAGCTACCATCAGAAATAGTTTAAAGTGCCACATAAAAATAGGCCTGAAAAATACCAGTGGGAGAAATGTCATGAGCCATCAAGCTTAATTTCTTTCTGAAGTAATAATAATTCCATAATACTTTTCCTCTCTTCTTAACCTATGTTCTGCTATTTCTCTCCAACTCATTGTACTATTCCTGTCCCATGATTCTCACTTGTCCTAATTATATTTATTACTTATAGCTGGAGAATAATTATGAGTCAAGTATGTGGGAAAATTTTAATTAATGCTAATTTTACATTTAGATTTTTTCTGTGTACACATATATAAATAATTATATGCAGTTCTGGAGTTACAGAATTTTTTTAACCTAAAAGCAAAAACACCCAAAGTCCCAGTCTGGGATTAAAGCATCAGCTTGGACAGCTGGAATGTGAACATTGTACCATTCAAAAATGAGACAATTCAACATATCACTGGGAAGAACAGAGAAGAGAAAATTCAATGGTCTGGTCTCTGTCACAGAAGCTATGCACTTGGTTCTATAAAGTGTTTAAATAGCAATTGCCAAAGATGCAACAAAAAATGTTCTCCTTTTGTGAGCTCTGCGTGGTCGCAGATGATAAACTGAGGTGCTTTTCTTTCCCACAAGACTCTCCCTGGTCCATGTCCCTGCTCCAAACTGCACTGTCCATTACAGAGCCAGTGACTCCCCAGCTGCCCTGGGAACAGAGATGGAGCTCCTCTACCTCATGGCAGAGAGGCTTTGCCACTCTGCAGGGTTACTCTTTGTGCCTCTGGGCCTCAGGCTTGTCTTTTCTTCCATGGTATCCAACGACTAAAGGTAAGATGCATGGGATCAGATGTAGGAACCTACTATGGAATAGTTATTTAGACTCTTTATGATCACCAAAAAGAAAAAAAAAGACACTTCAAGGGTGAAATTTATCTTAATCTAAAACTGGGGTTTGATAGGGAATCTGATGAATTACATCCTAAAAGTGCCTTTTTTCTTACCACTGCCTATAGTGGGCGCTTGGTTTGACTGTCTTGTAGACAGGTGTCTTCAACCTAACCACACACCTGGAGATAAGGTGGATGGCACATCTCAAATGTACTGGGTCAGGGGATATTCTTCTTTATGTTCTGGAAGTCACACTTCAATTTTACTTAATCAGTATTTTAAGCTCATAAGTGCTCTGTTTGTTCTGGTTTTAGCTAACTAACCTCTTCACACCGTTCTGAAAATCTATGCAGGTATCTGTCCTCACCTTTGAAAATGTGGTTCTTAAGACCTTAAATCCAATTCTAATTTTTTTATAAATTTCTAAGTTTCTACAGAAAAGGTTAGTCCTGCAACTTACATTTATATAATGTTATTTTGCAGAGAAATTACTAAGTGCTCCAAGCTTGTCTTATACAAATGACTTCATCTACCCCCAGATAAATGGGCACATCTAAAATGTGAAAGCTTATTAACTCCCAATTATGCTTAACAGCACTCTTTCTGCTTCTCTTTCTTAAAAAAAGGTTTGTTTGCACTAAAATCTTTCTTTTGAAAGACTTTGAAACCTTTATTACAATTGATATTAAATTAATCTATATTTAAAACACAAGTAGTCAAAGTGAATAAAAATGCACTACTGTAAAATTTTCTGCAGTATTATAGAAATAAAAATTTTGTTGACTTTATAAGATTGGATAATATATGGCAAATAAAAGGTCACAAGAGTATTCTGGTTTTCACTTTTATAATTTTAGAATAATGACATTCAATTTTGAAAAAATTTAAATAGTCCAAACTTTTAAACTGGTTTTCCATAATTCTAATTGGCAAAGAGATTTTCCAAGGTTACTCAGAGCCCCATCCAACCTGATCTTGAATACTTCCAGGGATGGGGAGTCCACAACGTCTTTGGGCAGCATTGACTTGAAGCTGAATAAAAATACTCACTATTAAAGGTAATTATGCTTATTTTATTATAATGCTAAAAATATGTATATACATCTACACTAAACAAAAGGTTTAAGAACAGCTTTCAAATTAAAAAATATCTTGTGGAATTGCACAATTGATAAAAAATTCATTATTTTGGCCTGAAGATTACTGTCATAGGAACAATTTCTGTAGTCTTTTTTTGCCATCGCAAAAACACTACCAAAGGGGAATTACATCACAGGAAAATTGGAAATTTCCTTCCTTTTTTTCCCTTTGCTCCTGGACTGCAGTAACTTACTCCCAGGGTGAGCTAACAGCCTGGTTTCTGTTGCAGCGAGACAGAAGCGGATGAGGCGGCGTTGAGGGAGGTGACGCTCAGCTGCTGCTGCGCGGCTCAGAGGCACCAGGATCTGTGGGTTTGGAGTGCCAGGAAAAGCATTAGAGAGAGGCTGAGGGAGAACAGTGTCAGCCACAGATTAGAAACGTCATGCACAAGGCTGGCTGTGTCTCATCATTAGTGCTGGGGCTGAGAAGAAAAGGCTGTGGCAGCAGCTGGGTACTGGTAGACCTGCAGTGCTTACTACAGGAGCTCAGCCACAAACTTGGAAATTTTGTAATTGTCCCTGATTGTAACTCCCATCAATCAGTAGCAGAAATATCATATGAACCTGTGTGTATTTTCTGCTTGCATTTGAAAATAATGTATTTATACTATTCCATTAGCGTATTTTAATAAGCATTGCTTTGGGACACTATGCCTGCCAATTTATGTTTATGAGACTGTCAACAGAATTTACATGCCTAAGAAAATATGATACAACATTGCCAAAGCAGGGACTGCCTGTCAAATGGGGTTGTCATGGAGAAATGAGACATAGGAAAGCTCATACAAATAGCGGCACACGGAGAATGCCAGGGTTTTTTTATTCCCCCTGTAGAGCTCAATAAATATTTATTTCAGTAAGGGAAGGGGTAAGAAAATAATGAAATTATGAGCCATATTGTACAGTTATTTTTATTTAGGAGAATTTTTCATTGAAACCGGCCCACTAAAAAACCACACCAGTAAGTAAAATTCTTGCATTTTGTATTGCGCATTTAGAAACAATTTTTTTGCAGTTTAAATTTTGCCAGGCAGTCCCCTGCCCTGACTTGAAAATGAGCAAGTCGACACTAAAGGTAATTTCTAGAGTGTGCCTTTGGGCTGGCTTGTTGCTGACCATTGAAGTGGCTCTCAGGAGTCTTTGGGAGCTGATATTAATTAGACAGCTCCAGACAGCACTCAGCACTCAGACTGGTGCTAAAGTGGCTCAAGAAATTGAAGGTATTTAATGACCTTTTTGAACTTCTGCTCATATCAGTACTGAAAAATTTGGGATTTCAGAAAAAAATACAGACAAATTCTTATCCAGCCTGACAAAGCAGGCAATTCTCTCTCTACAAGATACTGGCAGTGACACCAACTTGACACATGTCAAGGAGATAGGAGGTAGCCAAGTGCTCTGGAGTTGTTTCCCTTATCATAATTTTAATTACTCCAGGGAGAAGATTAGATGCTGCTTGTTATTTACAGTTGATTCATAAAATGGTGATTATATAATGAGGGAAAACATTGAGGGGAATATCTCTTCAATTTTCAAACTCTCTAGGTAGAACTAATTCTCCCTGACTTTAGCTCACTAAAAATTATTATTGAAATCTAAGCAAGTGATCTAGGCTTCCTAAGCAGAGATACAGTCTTCTTGAGACCATGATTTATCACCTTCTAAATTAGGTGAAATTATTTATTCCTCAAAAGCTTTTCTTTCCTCCAGTGGCACTACAGGTACCCTAGAGAGGCCTGGAATTTATAAGAGTGAATCTCTGAAGATTATAGGCCACCCTGAGCTGACACCTACGATGTGGTCATGGGCTTACAGTCTGAGGTGATATTTGCCACTGGTATTTGCGTCTTTGCTTTGGCTCCAAAGACATCCAATACCTCTCTGAAGCTTCTTTCTTTGGTATCAAGGACAACTTCAAATTGCTGATGGCTTCTATGGGGAACTTTGAACAACCAGCAAAAACAGCTGAATCAATTACAGTTTGACATTCTCCTGGACCATCCATTCTTTGTGGACTTCAAAAGCTAAACCTGTTTCCCAGGTGCACTCCAAACATCGTTGAGTATTTTGGTATGCAACCCATCTGCCAGCTACCAAGCAATCAGTTTGTTAATTAGATACATGTACATTTGCCTCCACCTACCTCCTGCACAAGCATTCCAAGTGAAATTTGGCGTGCCTTCCAACCCAAACCATTGTATGATTCCATGAAACTGATGTGTGCACAGTGGTAAAAACTATCTAACATTTTCAGTCTGAGTAAATTGTTATTTGCATTATTTTGAAGTTAAATACACCCCTGAGTATGGATCTATGCATTTTTCTTCAGAGTTAATTGCATTAAATATCTGACCAAGTTATTGTAAACTGTAAGAAATATAGACCATATAATCCTGTGCTGTATAACTTTCACAAGATGTAATGGTATGCTAGCATATTATAAATACACTAGAATAATTTATTTATTATATTCCATTAGTGTATTTTAACAAGCATTGCTGTGGGACAGTATGCTTGCCAATTTATGTTTATGAGACTGTCAAGATAATTTACATGCCTATGAAAATAAACAACATTGCCAGTGCAGGGTCTGCTTGTCAAATAATCTTGTCAGGAAAAAATGAAACACTACCAAGCTGAAGAGTAAAGCATATTCATTATTGTTGGTTACACAGATTCTAGGTGACACAATGAAATACATTTATGCCATTTTTCATGTATCATATGAATAAAAAAATGAGGGAGAGGGGTTCTTCAGGCAGCCATATGTTGTACCGTACAAAACAGATTTGGCACACTATCACAATTTTTTCTTCAAAATAATAAAAATAATATTAAAAAGGTAGAAATACCTGAGCCCCAGTAACTTTAGTGGGCAAAATAAAATGCATTATTCATCTGGGAAACTAAAAATGCTACACAAAATCATGACTACTTCACAATGGTTAAGCTAAAATAAAATAGCTGCAGAGCTGTCTAGGGCTGAAAAAAATTACTGGGAAGAGTTCATTCAGGAGTTCTGACTAGATAATTATTGAGCTGCACTGACAAATTCTACACTTCCTTGCCAATTACACCTTCCAGGCCATGGCTTGTGGAATAATTTAAAGCAGTGAGATTTAGAATCTTGTTCTCATAATTCCCCATAGACAGCTAACTCTGCATTCTCTTCTTCAGGAGAAAACCCCCAAATTGTAAATGTACTCTCCTCCAAATTTTCCCTAACCATGGAACTGCCCTTGGAAACAGCCTCAGAGATGAAATGTGTCCAGGAGGAAAAAAATTACCCCAAATCATCCCAAAGCAGATAAAATGCTCTCAATAAATGCTCTCTCTGAAGTCTTCAGAATGATCACTATTACTGGCAAGCAGTGAGAATGACTTCAGAGAAAAATGGATAAGAGGCATACAAAGGGGGGGGTCAGTGTTTATCAGAAAGACTGCAAAGGTATTCTCATTTACGTGGAGAGATTGCCTGTACACAGAGCAAGCAGCTTAGACGTGAATAATCTCTGCGGTGCGCGGCGCAGAGCGCGGCGGCGGCCGATGCTATCACCAGCAGCATGGAGACAGACAATGAGCATGAGGATGATGAATGAAGAACAGGGATAGGGCTGAGAATCGCAGGAGGGATGATAATTCAGTACCAGTGAGATAAATTAGAGGGGTACAAGATGAAACTCAGCTGGCTCAGATGTGTCTATGCACAGACTGAGGAGCAAGCTGGCTGCTGAAGGAGCATGCTGCTCAGGCAGGGACACACTGGAAAGGGAAGGTGAGATGTCCATGGAACTTCACTTGCCTTTCCCATGCACGGGCGCTGTAAACTGAACCACTAGATGCCCCAAAAATCTGGGACCAAGCAGATCTGGACCTGCTGCTTTGGGCTGGCCTGGCCCCTCTGCTGCAGTCTCCATCTGTTTCTTGTGTAGGATCAGTTGTTGGCCAGCGAGTCACTCCCACAGTAGAAACCACACTACTACACTTCCTGTACTTATTGAAGCAGATTACACGAAAGACAGCAAAAAGATATTTTAAGGGTCATTCCAAGCTGCAATTTTGCCAGAGGTCATTTTATAATGATGGCCTGACTGATCTGTCTCATACTGACTTTTAAGATGGCAGCTGCACTCTTGCTGACAGCTGTATTATACAGTTAATATTCAGCTAGAAACCTTGCATCCAGAAGCAGATGACAAGAAAGACTTCAATGGGACTAAGTTGCCTTACTTTACAACTTTCTTGATTGAAGTCTAAAGCCTATCAAGTAATAGGTTGGATTTTAGACAGATTTTCATAGGTTTGTATGAGCAGAGTAAGTCACAGGTTAGAAAACAAATTTTAAAAGTTTATTATTATTATTGATTTTAAAGTTTTTTAGATCTCAAGTGCAGAAATTTGGATTGATTAATTTGGTATTTAAAAAAATAGAGTGAAAAAAGAAAAAAAAAGATGGTGTTGCTCTGTCACCTATTTCAGATTCCCAAAGACATACTTCAAAACATATTTGAGTGCAACTCTATTTTGGAAACACCAGTAAATGTCTCAAAATAGCAACGAACCAAATGTCCAGTAAAAAAAATATTAACCTGGAGTGGGGTTGAAATAATAGGAATGGAGTCAGGTACTCTGTGGAGGTGATACAACAGAAAATCACAGAATGGTTTAGGTTGAAAGGAGCCTTTAAAGATCATGTGGTCCACCCATTCCACCATGGACAGGAACATCCTCCACTAGACCAGGTTGCTGAAAGCCTCATCCAACCTGACCTTGAACACTTCCCCAGATGTAGAAGCCTCTCTGGAAAACTTTCTCCAGTGTCTCACCACTCCCACAGTAAAATAATTCTTCCTTATAGCTGATCTAAATCTACTGTCCTTCAATTTAAAACCCTTGCTCTTTCTCCTGCCACTACAAGGCCTTTTAAAAAGTCTCCCTCCATTTTTCTTATAAGCCCCTTACATACTGGAAGTCCACGTGTTGTGTAGCAGGATAAGTAGAAGTGAGAAATTGCATAGAGAGGTAATGCTGTGATTAATGGGGGAAATATTTTCACAAGAGAATTAGGGATAATTAAGACAGGCACGAAGTAAGATTTGTCCAGAATCCTTCTCAGCACATATCAGTCCTGCCCCATAATAAACTCTGTCTCCCAGTACTGGACCTCTGGAGTAGGTTCTTCCAATTGTGTGGCAATTTCTGATTTGAGCTGTTATCTATAAGAAATTAGATCTGCCTTTCTTCATAGCACTCTATCACATCCCCACACATGGTTGTTTTAATTAACACTTTTCTGCAGCTCTTTCCCCTCCATGTAATCTTCCACCTATTTATTTATATTTCCCCACAGAGTGTTGACTCTTGAGTTGTGTGAAATATTTTTAGGTACATTACATCTAATGTAAAAGTATCACAAATCAATCTGCCTTTAACTTCTCAGGCACATACATACCCTATTTTAATGTGGCCATTTATGCTGCTGTGTAATACATCTTCATAGTGTTGGCTTAATCACAAATGACAAATGTTGAAAATGTAATAAAGACAGGGACACATTAATCCATTTTGTATGAAAATGTGAAAAGGTAATCAGATTCTGAATGGATGCATGCTTTAAAAATATACTGGCTGAGATTTCCTTTTCCATTCAGGATTCTCACCAGAGATTCACCAGAAAGATTTCAGTATAAAATTGCCTTAAAATATTACGATTGTGTCAAAAATGCACTGAGGAATTTTTATAAAATTAGAGATGAATCTCAATCAGTAATGTGATGACCCCAAAGCTTCTGATATACTTTAAATAATCAGGGAAGTCTATATGAATTTTCTTTTTAAAGAATCTTATACACCTTGCCCATGGGGAGAAATGCAGAGTGTATCGTTACCGTTTCTGTTTCTGAATATCCAGAGCTAATTAAGTAATTATTGTTAATAATTATTCTAGTCTCCACAGGCAGCTAAGGATACCTTCATACAAAAATCTGTATAAAGAAATATCATCTTGGTTTTTTCCCCTGCAAAAACAAGAAATAGGAGGAAAAATTGTATTCTGTTCAACAGACACTCTTATTGCATATTCTTCCTCATCCATCAATGTGTAACATGTATTTCCCATGCCCTGGAGAATCTATGCAGCCTGACAATGGTGGGGTTTTTTTTTATTTTTTTGGTGGGCTTTTTTTAGGAAAAAGAACTAATTCTTTGCATCTTACTTTTTCTCACCACCCTAAAGTTGTAGCATTGACATGATTTAATTACTCCAGCTTGCCTCTTCAAATAACTGTCTAGCCTAGGCTACAATCCAGTCATCTGTAATACTTTCAGATTCACTTCATCACATTTGGTAGCTCAAATACTGGCACTTAAATCCATTCTGTGGCAGTATCCAAAAATGATCTTCCCACCGGTAAATATTCCGGTTCCACAGCTATTTCCCATTCTGTGTGAAGGAAACATCTCCCAGGCCAAAGTAACATTACAAAATGAAGGATCTTTTTAATTGGGATCATTCTCTGTTAAGCCTCAAAATTAAATGATTAAACCTACAGAAGTCCTGATGAAACTGAAAATATTTATTTAGTTATTTAACTTTGAGCAATTATATTTCAATGTCATCTTAATTCTTGAGCAAGAGATGATGCTCTGATTGCACTGCTGAAAATGTAGCTTCTTATAGTGCAGTATCACTTGTATAGTTTGGCAGTGTGGCATATTTACCTCTTTGTGCTTTTTGTCAGTTTGAAGTATTTTAGCTGCAAAACATCAGGGTCAGATTTTCAGATGCTTTGCAGAGTTTATTATAGGGCCTCAAGAGCTGATGGCTCTAGACATCCTGCCTAGGAATTACGGTGATTTAATAATTTCAGCAATCTAACAGTTTCATCATTATTTCCAAAATAACTGAAGGAGTTCAGCACACATCATAGATATTTTTCTTCCTGCACAAAACCTAGTAAAGTATAAAGTGTTTTCAGCATGAAAAAAACATATAAGCAAGATGTATTCCTAAATGTGGAGTGGAAAGGTAAATGATTAGAACATTTCCCATAAGCCCATGCAAATGATATAAAACCAAAAATTGGTTCTGTCAATCATTTTTCATTTAACACTTTCAATTAAATTGAAATGCTGTAGGATGCCACTTTAAATTATCTACTTAATAGAGTAGGAAGGGGAAGGATTGGCTTCCTGCTGTGGCTAAGGCAGTCCAAAGCCAAAGTGGATTCAGCTCTACCTGCAGAGCTCCTGTGTAATCTAAAGCTGTTCATCTTGCAGAAAAGTCACAAAGGAAGGATGATGGTGGATCACCTCCTACAGAGATGGGTCATGGCCTTGCTTCAGTGGGTTTCTCCAGGGAGTTCTTGTGCTATTAGTAGCCTCCTACGACAAACAGAATGGAATCCATTTCATTCTTTGCTGGCAGCATACGAAATAATGTTTTATCTAAACTACAATTCTGTTTTAACATTTATCTTGTTTCTTGTTAACCAAAGTTTTAATGAATAGCACTGAGACCATGTCCATATTTGTGAACTACAGTAATGGCATTTCAGGAGTAACAGAGATGAGGAGAGAATTAATTTATTTTTCACAATGATTGTTTGTACAATGTTTCTGTGAGTCACAAAATAGGTTATAAATGAGGGAGCACTGGAACAGCACCTCCTGAGCTCTACTTTGTAAAGAAACTTTAAATAGAAATGAAAATGTCACATTCATGCACAGTGAGTTTCATTCTTTTCCCCTTTAATTTTGAAGAAAAATTCAGCTTTATTATAAGGGTTAGCACAGGCTATCATATGTTGGTAAAAACCTTAGATAAATGCCAAAGACAAATTTCTAAAATTATTTTTGACTCACCAAATCTTTCACAACCTATGTGATAATTTTGTTGCTCTTTAGGAAGACTGAAATACAGTACATGCAGTCCTGCCTCCTATAGTCCTAGACTATTTCAAAACAGACAGATAATACAAAGGGTCCAGGTCAATACTGATCCTTCCATAATAATTCATAGGGATGCTCAGGACAATAGGAGCCACCAACGTGTCAGAGTGCTTTGAACGCTGTGGTATCATAAGAATATCCAGGTACAGGGTGAGAGGCATGATTTTGAACCTCTGTTTAGACTAGGGCTGAATAATACTCCTGTGAATGTATTTTATATGTCTTCTGAATCAGGACATAGGCAATTTCCTCATGAAAAGCTTTAGACTTGCCATGTATGTAGCAGCTCTATACCTGAGTTTATACATGTGTCAGTGAGTACAAAATGAGTTCACTTTCACCATGCTATATGTGAGTCAGCTAAGCCTTAAAATACTTTTTTTTTCCTGCAGAGAATAGTGAATAGGGGTGGCACACAAACCATTTAGTCATGTTCACATGTATAATATAGGCTCATAATATAGATTGAGAACTGCAGCAAGTTACCCTCCAATCCTAAAATGAGACATGATACATGAGATATATAAATACCCTCCATCGTGGTCCATGGAAAATGGACTAAAGTTGACCTTTAGTCACTTTTCTTTGCATTTTAAAGTGCTTTCTTCTTTGCAACCAGTTAGTAAGAGGCAGTTATGAGGGAAGATTCATTATTAAAAACAAAGGTCTGCTTGAGTTTGTTCTCTGGATTTTCTTAATAAGGGAGATGAGTAGGGACTTCTGCAAATGATCTGTCTCATCTCAAGGCAGACACCTAAAATGCCACATGAAACTTGCCCAAATGAGGCTGTTTTCTCTCCATTATCATAGAGGGAGACCATGGAGATTAATACATATGCAAGCATCTACAGAGACCTAAATTTAGGGAAGATGAAGCTCATTCTGTACACAGCTGAGGAAGTGATAATTGGCATATAATATCCCAATAAAGGAAGATGAAATTAGGTATTTAGCCTGAGTGAAGTCCCTTTCCATGTAACTAAACCTGCTGTAAACTGGCAGTGATGCAAGGCAGCTTATGAGACCTGCTCCACAAGTACTGTTACAGTGTTTAAAAGTGTAGATGTATAGATAGGCACCTAGATGGGCTATGACACATCTCCTGCTGCAATGTTACATATTGTCCGTAATACGTATATTGTGTATCACCTGCAAGCAGTTTCTGAGGAAGGAAAAAGCAAGGCTTCAAGTATTGCTTCTCTAGACCCTGCTATTCCTTATAATAAAATGTTTCTTCTGTGGTTCCTTTAGAGAGAACAGATAGGGGNAATGGTTTGCCTGGGGAGGTGGTGCAGTTTCCATCCCTGGATGTGTTTAAAAAAAGACTGGATGTGGCACTCAGTGCCATGGTCTAGTTGAGGTGTTAGGGCTGGGCTGGACTCAGTGATCCTGAAGGTCTCTTCCAACCTTGTGATTCTGTGTGATTCTGTGTTATAATTTGACAGTAATAAAAACAGGAAAGAAAAATAAGGTTGTGAGTCTGACTATTTCATCTGGGATTATCTGATAGGTGGGATTTTAGAAAATAAAATTGGGATTACTGTGGTATGTTCCCAACCTGGAATTTTCCATATATAGCCCAACAATTTCTATAGATAAATATAACTTGTCTAACTTTAATTTTTCTCTATGTAAAGCCTCATTCCAGTTGTCAGTCCAAGTGAATACAATTTTGTCACTAACCAATGCATATGACTGATACCATAGCAAGTTACAAAAAGCACTGCAGATTTATAGTTAAACAGCTGAATAAATCTACTAGCACAAGTGTCTGCTTTCAGATTAAGTCATGAAGATGTTGGTAACCAAATGACAGCCCTTGATTCACCTGCCAAAACACATGCCTCTAAGTGCCATTTGAGATATCTTCTGCCACGTAGGGCTCAGGTCAATATGAAGTTTATAGATTTGACATAGGAATTACAGGACTCCAGTCACCTGCACTGGCATGAAGACCAGCAGAGACATCTCCCATGGTACCAAATATTTACCTTCAGGCAACCAAATAAAGCCCTAAGTAGGTCAATGTCAAGTTGAACTGAGCCAGCGTGCCTTGGCAGCCAGGAGGGCCAACCCTGTTAGGCCCAGCATGGCCAACTGGGCAAGTGAGGGCATTGTCCCGCTCTGCTCTGCACAGGGCCAGCCTCACCTCGAGTGCTGGGGGCAGTTCTGGGCACCACAATATAAAAGAGAAATTAAGCTATTAGAGAACACCAAAAGGAGGGCAATGAAAATGGTGAAGGGCCTTGAGGGGAAGCCATGTGAGGAGTAGCTGGGAGCTCTTGTTCTTTTCAGCCTGGAGGAGACTGAGGGGAGACCTCACTTGTGAGGGGAACAGGGGGGACAGGCACTGATCTCTGCTCTGTGGTGACAGTGACAATGGGAATGGCCTGAAGTTGTGTCAGGGGAGGTTTAGGTGGGATATTATAAAAAGGTTTTTCACCCAGAGGGTGGTGGGGCACAGCAGCAGACTCCCCAGGGCACTGGTCACAGCCATCAGCCTGACAGAGTTCCAGAAGCTTTTGGATGATACTGTTGGACACAAGGTGTGACTCTTGGGACTGTCCTGTGCAGGGCCAGGAGCTGGGCTCAATGATCCTTGTGGGTCCCTTCCAACTCAGAATATTCTGTAATTCTGTGATTCTGTGATATTTAGTGGAGTTGGCAGAATTATTCATACAGTCCCAGAATCCACCCATGGATGGTCCAATTGAGTACTTCTACCTTAGCTTTGGTTGTATATATGGACAAATTATTGACAATTATGTTAGCAGTTTTGTTTCATGGAAGATGGCCATGTGTTAAAGAGGGTCTTGGCTACATGCCATGGCTAATTGTGTAGCATAAGCTTCCATGGGTAAGTGTATGTTGACCACAACAAGGGACTGAATTAGACAATAAATAAATAAATAAATAAGCAACTGTAGTTTGGTTGCTCAGGGTCTTCCAGTCTCTGACATTGTTATATATCAGCTCAGTACACTTTGTTCACTGCTTCGTCTTTTATAAGGCAACATTCACCCTGGTGTCTGTATCAAGCTACCCACTCTTTAATTAAGTTACTGTAAAAACAAGTTAGAGAAAAATACAAAGTTTAAAATTGAGAGTAGAAATGTCAACAGTATTAAATTCAGTCAAATAGACAAAGCTGACTAGACAGAGCAAATCACTTTAAAATGATCCACAAGTGATTAACATTGCTTTTGTTTGAATCAGGCTCTGTGTTCTTTAAATCCACATCCTTAATCTGTACAGTATTTAGCTACACATGACAAAACAAGATGTCTTCTACTCTCCCTAAAGCTACTTGCCAGCTTGAAAGCTTTTATAGAAAACACTGCAAAAGCATTAATGCTTATTTTCAAAATGTGTCACCTAGAAGTAGATATTTCAGTATCAATAATTACATCTTATAAGTTAATAAATAGCAGCTCTTCTAGATGATTTCTAATTGTAGTATAAAATGCAAATTCTATTTCTGTTTACTCAAATCACTTAGGACTAAAGACTTAAAGTGTTACATTAGTACCTTATTCTACAATTCATTTCACTGATTACTTGTAGATACATATTCCATGGAGTATGCTCATCAACATTGTTACTGAATCAGAGAAAATAGGATTAGAAAGGGCTTAAAGGTCACTCAGTCCATTTTCTTGTCTCAAGCCATGATCAGCCATACTCAGAAAACTCTGATGGATGAAGGAGATTTTACTCTCTGCAAAATCCCTTTCAGCAATGCTTATTTTGATACTTAGAAAACGTTTCCCTTATGTTTAAACTCATTTTCTTCTACTTCAGTTTAAGTCCACTGCTTCTAATTGAACAATGCTTGTAGAGAGAGCTCATTTGTTTCTTTTCTTCTACTCATTTGTTTAAGACAAATTATCATCCCCCCTTTAAGGTTTCTTTTTTTCCTAAAGAAAGCAGTCTGAGTGCCTTCAATAGGTCAAGTTTTCTGACCAGACCCCAAATGCATCTGTAGGTCTGAATTTCTCTGAGCAACCTCACCAACTCTCCAACCCTTGGGCCAGGAGCACTTTGTGAGTGTCGAGCCCAGTGCTTGCCAGGCATGGCAAGGGTGGGTGTGTGTCCTGCCCTGTCCCCTGCCCATCCTGATCTGCTCACTTGACTTCCCCGTTGACCTTGGACATTTTGTACCCGTGTGATGCTCACCAAACTTTCACTGAGGTGTGTCACAGCACAGACCTAACCCTGCTTGAGTATTGCAGGGCTACACCCAGGTCTGCCAGGCCACCAACCCCTGTCTGATATGGTCACCTTCATTGCCCAACTTGTTCTGCAGTCCTGTCCCTGCTACTTCTTTGTAGAAACATTTTGTTTGCCTCCCTTTAGAACTCTCTTGAATTTTTGGGTTTCCTTCATCTTTTTTTTTTGCTGATTTGTAAAGCTCATTTTGTATTCTAGTCCTTCCCTCAAATCTTAGTGCAGCCCCTCCTGGCTTGGTGCTGATTAGTAATTAAATAAGTATACACTTCATGCTTTTGAAATAATTAAGGGAAATATCGAGTGGTGGCAGACTGAAGACAGACTTTGTGAAATTCCACTTACAGCATCCTTCCAACTTGGCAGTGAACCTAATAGCTACTTTCCCCAGTATGATATCCTTCCCTTCCAGCCGTGCCATATTTCTTTAGCTTGTTTAAGAGAGACCTGCTGAAGTTTAGCCACATGATCTCTGTTCCTTTTCTCTTCTTTTTTCAGGAAAGCACTTAACTTCTCACAGAAGGAAGCTGAAAACTATGACATGATTTGTTCTTGGCTGTTCTTCATCTCCTTATAAACATGTACTAGCTGTATACATGTAGTTCAATTATTTATTCCAGTATTTGCACAGGAACTGAAGGTCAGCTGCTAGGTTGCTCCTTACACCCATTAAAAATAGACAATACATTTTCCATTTCTAGGCTTCTGAAGCTGCACTAGTCCTTATGAGTTCACAAAGTTGCTGACCCTGAGACTGTTTGAGTCAGTACCATAAAGTGATTTTCATCAAGCTCAGACAGTTCAAACTTATCTACTTGCTCTCTAATTGGCTCATGTCACTGCTCTTCTGGCCTGAGATTTTACCCCTCGTTGTTCAAGGTGATGTAACGAGCTGCCTGATGAACACTGTTATTGTCAGTGAAGGCTGAAGCAGAAAATGCAGTAAATGCTTTGACTTTTCTTTGTATCACCTGTCAATAGCTATCTCTCCTTGGTAAGCACCAGATCTACTCTTTGCTTGATCTCCTTCTTCCCTGGTAACATATTGCACTTAGAGAGGATTCTTGTTTTCTTGTGGCTCTTGCTAGAACATTTGCTACATTTTTCCTTGTTAAATGTAAGTTTCTAAAGCTGCTTTTAGCCACCTAATAGGAGCAGACTGCTTTTTTCAAGGGTGCTAACTGGGTTATTTGAGTATCTGAAGCTTCTGTTCAGGTGCTTAAATGCAGATTTACATCTCCAACTTTAAACTTTGAAGTCTGAAGTTGCTGGCTTATGTAAAGTGTCATATCCATTTACCTGCTTTCACTAACAAAATAGGAGATGGGGGGAAAGAAATACTATATCCAATTTAAAGACAAATACTATATTAAATTTAGCAGACCTTCAGTCTTTCCAAATGTTGTTGTTTTCTTAATTCATTTAAAAAGCATAAGCTCTTTCTTTTAATGCTTTTGTTAATTCTTCCAATAAAACATCAATTTCTTTTCCTTTCACACATGTAACAGTCAGAACCTTGTTTCTTGATTTAAAATTAAAGCAATTACTTACAGCATTATTCCCTTAATAGAAAAGCCTTAAAACTACCTCCCAATTTAAAGTGCCTCAGTGATTTCTACAAAGAGGTTATCATGGTGCCTAGCTTCATTTTCACTGCAAAATAAAAGAATCTTGTTAATATTAACACATCCTACTCTTTCAAGCATTCTGAACAGCTTAAAATTATTTTTCCCCTTTAAAATAGTGAGAGAAAGAATTATCTTATGCCTAGAGCTACAAACTAGGTTTCCAACATAAATAACTCCACATGGCTCCTGTTCATGAGCACTTCATGACCAGGAAAAAATCAACTTCTGGCTTGTCCGCACAAAGGTTTCTCTAAGCTGCCTAAATGCAAGAGTACTCTGTTAGAAGAGTTAATTAAGAAAATTACTGAATCCACAGACTGCAAACTCTGTTGTGCATACATTATCCTATCCATCTGTGAAGACATATCAGATTTGCTGTATGGGTAGAGTTTTTCATTATGTGTCAGGGTAGTAACAGACTTAATGACAATGTCTTATTTAAGCTTTTTATATTACTCATACAAGGAAATCTTATCAGGATTTTTACACTTGTAACGGTTATACATAACTTGTTTCCCTGGATTCAGCTTTTCCTATTGGTAGATAATGCCAGGTTGTTTTCTTCATTCTTTAGACCAGACAGATTTTGCTGCTGTGTCACGTTGTGCCGGAGGGTTTCATGTAGAGGTATATGTGACACAACATCTGGATGCAATCATCAAACGTCTTGCAATGTTATAAAAGATATATGGAGTTTTTTTCCTCCTCTTAACCCATGCTTCAGAGGTAAAGAGCAATTCTGGTTCATGTTCCAGACATACTGGCAGAAACTGGCACCCAGGTTTCTTAACTTCAGCCTGAAACATAAAGAAATTGATAAGAGCACCCTCTAATGAAATGCACGTGGATCAGCTCACATCCTCTTTGGATTCCTGCACAGGGTAATCACCATGTGCTACTTCCTTCTTCCTATTATTCTGGGGGAATCAAAAAGAAAAAGGAGAAAAAAAATGAGGTGTAAATAAGAAAAATACCTACAAATAAAGTAAAATATACCATCATGGCTAGTCTAGGTATGCATAATAAAACTGATATATATTCAAAATAAGCAAGAAGTGTCTCACATATATTTTAGCACACTAAAAATAACTGAGCATTTAATTGCAAGAATGAGACAGAAATTATTCATTAAAAATATGTTTGAGGATTTGAAATTCTATTTCTCAAACAAGTAATCATTATACTGAAAGAAGAATTATTGTTCTGTATGTTGATATCTTACTAGTCAAATTTTTCCATTCTGGAGTTTAGGGTTATTTGTGGATGGGAGGAGATGAAAAAGTGATAATTTGGTTGGTTGGTTGGTTGGTTGGTTGGTTGGTTGGTTGGTTTTTTTTGGTTTTGGTTTTTTTGTTGTTGTTATTTGTTTGTTTAAAGATATTGCTTGAAGGCTTGTTGAATATTGCTTGAAGTATTATTGGTGCTGGCCATTTCTGACACTTTTGACTGGGACTTTTCTACACTTTCAGGCAAAGACATGCTATTGCTTCTATTTCAGTCACACTAGTTTTTCACAACGGATAACATTCTCAACTTAGTATTCCTAACCAATCTGAAATAGCCACGCTCTGGGAGAGAAAGTGAGAAGCTATTGGGAGCTCTCACTGATGTGGCCCATTTCTTACCACAGTTGTGGGCGAGCCAATAGACTCAGACTGAGATGCACCTAGTTTTTCTATACCTATTTGTCAGTATTTACCTTCCACATGCACTCCCAGTAACACCAGTAATTCAGTGAGTCCTACTGAGTCTACATGTTGGTTCTTCTTTGTACCTGACATGTACCAGATGTATTTGAGGTTCAGGGGATAAATAATTTCACAGGGAAGGAAGGGACTTTTGACAAGGCTGGGGGATGAACTTCAGTCACTGTAAATAAGAGAGTCTGTAATCACTTTAATATCATATTATTACTATGATTATGATTAAATACATAAAGTGTTTCCAAAAGCTTCAGTCTCTATCTTTTCAATGGCAATGGTGACAAAATATGTAGGTGAAGAAATATTCCTATGCAGGAGATGCACAACAATTTAGAAGCTCTCGATATCCTTCAGACAGAACTCTAGATGCAATGTTTTCAGCTTATAACTGTTCCAGAGTGCACCTGTAATAAATAGATCCCAGCTTGTACAGCTTTTTGAACATGAAATTGTCTGGAAATCAATAAGTTTCTCTGTGATGAAAAAATGATCAGTATCGATAACAACTTCATTTCACCCACAAGCTTGCTGCTAGTTTAACTCAACATGAGTAGCCAGTCTTCAGAAGTTCATAATTCAGACACAGGCACGTCCTAATCTTCCTGCAGAGAAGACATCAATCCCACATTACTGAGTGTATGGAAGAAATAGGGCCAAGGAGAAGGAAGAAATCCAGGTGTGCTTCACACCTGGAGTGTGGCAATCTCTCTCAGAAATCCTGAAATTTTAGAGCATGTACCAGATGGACCTAAGCTCCCTTTTCAAGAAGGAGTTTGGAACACAACGGGATTCTTTCTGATCCTCATGACTCAGTGGAAGTGTCCCCCTGACAATTTTGTCTGACTTTATTCTCTAATCACGAAATAATCAAGCGCACCTTTTCATTGAATTTTGCTAAACCACTGTTGCATTTACTATCAAACTTTAAAATTGCTGGTTTATATCAATAAACATATGAAGAGCATCACTTCATCCACAGCATTTATTAATTTG
The DNA here is from genome assembly GCA_013399835.1 of Leptocoma aspasia. Classification (NCBI taxonomy): domain Eukaryota; kingdom Metazoa; phylum Chordata; class Aves; order Passeriformes; family Nectariniidae; genus Leptocoma; species Leptocoma aspasia. The sequence goes on along the minus strand of VXAX01006984.1, from coordinate 718,814 downwards.
TTATCCTACTAGATGTTGTTAAATGCACCATTTCTCCAGAACCATTGGTTCTGAGCCTGGCTTAAGGCATTTTCCAGTTGAACTGCAGCTGATCTTGCATACTAGCTTTTGGATTTCTCCCTGAGTAGATCCCTTAATTCCAAATTTAAGTTTCTATGCCATTATGTCCCAGCATCAGCAGCTCTGTGTGCTCTACCAATTATAATACAGTTTCTTATCCACATGCAGGAGAACTAGCAGTAAAAAAAGCAGGTGGTGTTTTCTGACAATTTGGAAGGTAAACAAATCCTTGCAAAAGTAGAGATATGCATTCCCGCTTTTGTCTCTGACCGAAATCCTGGGGGCTGTGCTACTTTTCAGAGAAGGAAAATGCATATTTCTGAAACTCAGAACCCTTTCAAAAATACAAATTTTCTCAGCAGCTGATCTACAAATGAAGAAAGAACCTGTCAAGGATAAAACCAAGGTGGAGATGTTCTCCATACATTCAGCTCCAAGGATTCAGTCCTCTGAGTATGTCAACACCTTTTCCACGTGTATCCTAACACCATTCCACCTGCTGTATTCAATACTATCACTTTGCTTGCTTTCACTGATTACAGAGAGATGTTAACTTTTTGCTACTTTTTTCCTCCATTCCCTTCAACAGAAGAAATTGTGCATTTTACCCTGTTCAGTGCAAAATTGCCCATTGACTCAGTAACAAGCAGTCTTCCTCAAAGTTTGCTTGCTGCTTGTTACAAAATTCTGGATACTTTCACAGACAGCCATGAGGGTGGCTAGACAGACTTTACTTGCTCACTCAGGACCCAGTGTCCAGATCATACAGCTCCTTAAAGGGAGCATTCCAGGACTTCTGGATACATCTGTCTCTCTGCAGGGCTTGTAGAGGGGGCTGCATAAAATTATGCAGTTAGATGACTGTGTGTGTAAGGCTTGATGATACAAATATTACATTAAAACTTATGCAGGGCTTTTCTGCAGAGCCGGAAAGGGTTACTGACCACTTAGAAATGCTTTTCTTTTTTCCAAACTTTAAGTGGAAAATGCAGGTCCTAAAAATTCATTCATTGTTTGTCCTCTCTGAAAAGAAGGAAATAAATTTTAAAAGCAATGGCATTGATTCTTCATTAGACTGTAAGATTATGAGACCTTAGCCATGAATAGCTAAGGGTCATTACAGCACATATTGGATTTATAGTCAATAAAATAATTACTTGATTCAACCTTAGGTACTAGGTCCATTAATGATATTAAAAAAATTATTTCTGGCTTCAAGCATTGTTTTATTTATATTACATAGCAAAGTAATGATATAATTAGGAAGAAATTACGACTCTGGCAATGTACATTTCCATTCAAATAAAAAGTAGAATGAATGAGTATTTCAGTCAGGATCATTTATATACATTTTTGCACACCAAGCTAAACTAATCAAGTCTAGCTTCCTTATGTCGTAGGGAGAAATTCATATTGTCTAAATCAGATCAGGATCGAAGCAGTTAATTGAATTACTAATGGCATGTAATTAACTGGCAATCAGTGAACTATACATTCAGGATCAATATCAGCAAATCAACGCATAAGCCATTGTCCTGGTTAGGGAATACTGCACCCCTACAAAATGTTAATACATGGAAACTATTTTTTAAACATCCTTTTATAACCAATTCAAAAATATGTAATCACACACGCACAGATTTATTTACACAGCTCTGCAGACAGTTCACTCACCCAGACACCTCACAGGCCATGCTGTTCCCACCATCCCTCTCTTTTGGGGAGTGCAATCCCTACTTGCACCCCCCTCTCATGGAGGTGGGGGTGCTCCAGCTGGGTGTGTGCCTGTGCTGCTCCATGCAAACCCCGATGCTCGTGCAGGGAGATCCCCTGGGAGGCCACAGACACACACTCAGGGGTCCCTGCTTCCCACCCCTGGCTGTTCCTCACTGGGGGCACCTTTTTCCCTGGAGTCACAGCAGAGGGAGGATGTTGAGCACGGTTTGGGCAGGGGGCTGCTGTCACTTGGTGACTTCTGGCAACACCAAACCAGGTTTAATCCACTGCTCTGTTACAGTGGCTCTTATTTTCATACTAATGACTGCAGCATCAGCTCCAGGTAGATTCTATTTCCATTTACACATGACAAGTCTGGTATATAGAGGTAAGTGTTTAATTTTGTGCATTTCTGTGCTGTTGATGGAATGACAATTCCTTCTATATTTTTATTTATTTATTTATTTATTTATTTAAAGACCAAACTTTCACACGCCGTGTTCAAAAAGATATCTTGTTCTGAAATTGTTCATAGCTGGTTTTCTCTGTTTCTTAAAAAAAAAATTTCTTTGTCTTACCTCATAGGTGTTTTTTACTAAACAAAAATAAAACCAGCTGCCTCAGCTTTGTTGAGGGCTGGAAAACTGCTTTCTAGCCTCAGCACTGATCGACATGGTGTGGATTTATCTTTGCAGACTGGCTTCAGGCTGGCATAACCAGTCCTCTTGGTATGGCCTGCTGATGGCACTGAATGATAGAAATAGGAGACTTGCATAGCAAGAAGTGAGGAACTTGAAAGCATTTGCCTTGCTTAACATCTTGAAACACAGACTGACTTTCACCTGAATTCTTCAGTAAAAATATAAACCAGAAAATTTGGCACAGATGTTGGAATTCCCCCGTTATTAGGTTACACTGAAATAACAAAATACAGCAAAGGAAACTTGCAAAACCAGTAATGTGAAAATTAAGGGAAAATTATTATAGTTTTGCATATCATATATTATTAATTTTTATGTTTAAGAACATATGGGCTTTGAATGAAGATTTTTCACCACTGCAGGCATTTCTAGTGACTGTATTTTGAGAAGATTGCCTACTGTCTGAGAAGGAATAGCAGCATCCTGAAGCATTTTTCTGAGTGGCAGCATGTGAGAGATTTCTCTGCTCTACCTAGCTGCTATATTTAATTAAATTTGGAGGAACTTCATAGGTCTGAAATGTTTACTTTCCCTGTAGAGCTCAATCAACAGGATTAAACTTCATAAAGTAATTGGAGGGACAGACAGGCAGACACTTACATGAACACAAACTCTGTGATGATTTTTAAGATGTTAGCTTTAAAAAAAAGATAAAGGGGGAAATGCTTTGAGGATTTTGCAAGTAGACTTTTTTTTTCCTCATCATTGTTTGAAGAAACAAAACAAAAATAAATCCAAACATAAAATTTGAATTGAAAAATAGGGGGAGTTCATCCTGCTAGGTATTTTTATCAGAACCAGACAAATCAGCTCCTATCTTTTAATGATCTAGAGCACTAAGTATTGGAGGTTTTAAAGCATTCTAAATTTTATTTAAAACTATTCTGCAGGTACCTTTTGTACTACCAGCATTTTCATTTCAGGCAATCTCCCGTCATATTGAAAAAAATCCTCTGTGATTTGAAAGAAATAAAATTATGGTAGTTCTGTAATATGTAAATAGAAATTTAGATTAACTAACCCAAGACTGTGTAAAAATTAATGAAGAATATGAATATGAAGTTAAAATCCATAAATATGATATAGTATTATGTCTCTACTACAGACAAAAATATAATTATTAAAACTCTGCAAATGCTATGCATATGTATATGTTAAGAATCATTGTTCTATGGACTTTCATAGTTAGTAGGAGAGGACATCCAGAAAACACAGAACTCTTTTATAAAATACCTGCTTTCTCACAGTCTTTTTTTTATTTCCTCCCTTATCTCATCTAAATTGGCAGCAATATTATCCTTAAGAACCAAGATTCCTCAAGGTTAAAACAGCCTTCTCACTAAGTCAATGGATACTAAGCTGCAGTTTTCAGGTCTGCCCATGATTAAAAAAAGAAACTCCAATCACTGACCCATCTGAAATAATTAAGCAAGTCATTCAGTGTTGCACCCTCACCTCATGCAGTGATACTACTTAGTTATCGTTGGAAAAGGACTTGTTTCTGTAGAGGCATAAAAGCTGATTGCTCAGGCTAGACTTTTTATTTTCAGACAAGCTGCACTGAATGCTCTTTAGGCAGAAACTTTTCAGCTGTTTACTTCAAAAAATTAGGTTATTTTTTCCACTACTGAAACTGTTGTCATCAGCTAAAAGTGTATGTTAGTGTATTCTTTCCATTTGTTTCCAGATGATTTCAATGTATATTGCAGCACATTTGACTTGTACGTTTCCTTCCCAGCAGCTTATTGACCCTTCCTTTTGCTGAGACATCAGAAATAATTTTAAACTCTTCACTTTGTGCAAGTGCCACTGAACTCAAAATGAAATAACACCAGTGAAATGTCAGAAATGGGTAGTGCCAAACTATCAATCAGATGAAAATCATGACAACATTAATTCTAGCTAAGTTCTAAGGATCATCTAGGAAGAGGATTTCAGTGCTACAGCCGTTCAAATTAAGAAAAAAATTTCACAGACATTTAGTACTTCATGTTAATTTTGTATTTAATAATAACAATGTGATAATTTATGTAAATGTCAGATTTGGACAACTTTATTCATCGTGTCCTATGAAATTTAAAAGTCTGACAGAGATCATCAGATACCAAATTTCCTAAATAATGTAGCGAATAGACAATCTTTTTCATGTCATGAAGAATAAAATTACAAAAAAGATGTCCAAACTGTGCTACCATCCTGTTAATTCTGAGTTCTGCTGGGCAGCCTGATTACTAGACCTTTTCTGATTTTTCTGGAACTTCTCACTAGTAGGAAGAAAGTGACTCAACCAATCCAAAGCTGAAGGCAGAGTTGAAAACTGGTTTCTATTCTGTCAGAAAGAGCTATACAGACAATAATTACATATGGACAGTGGAAAGGAATAAAGGATGAGTCTGGGCTGCTTGGGTCACTGTCAAGCATCTCTCATCCTCACCCTGAAAAATCTTAGGGCCCTTGGTGTCTGATTAGCTAAACAAGCCATTCTCTTCAGTTTTACTTTCTCTTCTGATCATCCCTCAAACTCTTCTTCACACTTCTTTCACTGAGTTCTCATTTCTTGATAATGAGTCATACACAATCAGGCAAAGAAAAAGCCTTGGCTGTGCTCTGCTTGAACACTTGTCCATCAAATTAAATATCCTTTGACTGATACAATGTAAGTTTTCAGACTGATTATGCAAACAGGCCATCAACTAAAAGCATCCTCTTCACCCAACAAATGTTGTTCGTGATGCTAATTCCTGTTAGTAGCAATTAAATTTCTCATAATTTTTATATTATTAATTGTCTTAGCACAGGCCTTATTTCAGTCTTTCGGATCTCTGCATGCTTTCAGTGTTGTTTCTGCTCATGTTTTGCACTACTTGTAACAATGCCATATGCTCAGTTAAACTACACATTTGTATGGCAACATCATTAAAGCAGATAACAGCTAAGTTTAATATCAAAACTTGCTTGAGAAAAACAAAAAAATTCACCTCTTTTATTTCTGAATAACCTCTATAGTTTCCCTTTTAGTCTGTTTCTCTTCCACCATTCAATTTCTACTACTCTAATCCAGTTAAACAAGTAGTCTATTATACAGCACCAATTTCCTATGCTTTCCCAAAAATATCAGGGACAGTTTTAAATTTCTTTGTCTGGAAAATCAATTCTTTTTTACAAGCAAAAGTTGTCATGTCAGACTGTCAGTTCCTCTGCATTGCATTTTTCCCCTTTTTACGTATCTCAATTTTTCTAGTTATTCTTTCCCACAAAACTTGCTAGTTTTCCAAGTGACCAAGGGTAGGTCAGCACCTTAGTCCCAACCTGAATTACTGCCCTTTGTAAATATTTATCATATATGTAGTTCTCAAATCAAGTGTTTATATACTCAGCATAAGGAATATTGGTACAAATTTTATAGTTTATCCAGTGTACCACTTATTCCAGAATTCTGCAATGGTGTTTATCTATTTTACAATTCAAACATGAGATTTAGTTTAGCTTGGGTATAGTAATTCAGATTACAACTTTCTTTTTAATATATTTTTCTCAATTGTGCAACCACTGCTTACCTTCCTTTGTTTCACATCTTCCTTTTCAATGAAAAACAAGGTATTTGTTAAAGGTTTAGACCATGCATAATTTTTAAAATTTCTTCTTTCATTTCTGCATATTTCAAAAATCTTTGTTATTCATGTTCACATTCTGAACTCAGGGTGGACTGAGCTTGATTTTTGACAGCTTGCATTTTGCCCTTATTTTATCTGAATCACCTTCTGATTTGTAGGACTTTTGTGGTGTTAATTTGCATTTTCACATTTAGAATAGATGCTCAGTTAATGCATAATAACTTTTGTGAAGATGATATTTATCTAAATCTCTGCATATTCCTTCTCTGTTTTACTCCCTGATCATGGCCTGAAATTTTCAGATTATTTTATTCCCTTTTTTTTTTAAAGATACTTGATGCTTCTAGTAAATTCCAGTCTTTGACCTTGTTTTGTTAACTGATATTCTTGCTTTTTTGAAAACTTACTGATTTTAAGTAAGAAAGGGTGAAGAGAGGAAATATATACACTAATTGAGAAAAGAGAAATTTATATCCAAGAAAGAGATTGTTTCACAAGTACAACTGTCTATGCCAACTCAAATCCAATAATGCTGAAGACAAGCTTAAGGCTCATTTAAATGCTATTTTCCACTTCATGTGTGCGAGGCTGTTTGTCTATCCCTCTTAGAACAGTTTGCAAAATTAATTGATTGAGAACCATAATTCCCTACAGGGCAGTCAATTATTATCCTCAATTAGAGGTGGGTAAACAAACAGTCCGGTTAAGTGACACATCCAAAGTTCATCCTTGGAGTGCAGCTTCACACTCCTGAGTGACATTTGTGTAGATTATGCCACATTCCCAGCCCATTTACTGTTACTTTGGGGAAAGAAGTCTCCAGGGACACCTCCCTGGGACCAACCTGACTACCTATAGGGGGCTTAAAAAAAAAGAGGGAGAGCAACTTTTTACATGGGCAGATAGGACATGGGGAATGGGGAATGGTTTTAGTCTAGAAGAGGAGATATTTACATAAGATATGACAAAAATTTCATTTTAAGGGTGGTGAGGCAGTGGAACAAGTTGCCCAAGGAAGCTGTGAATGCCCCATCCCTGAGGTGTTCAAGGGCATGTTGGATGGGGCTTTGAGCAACCAGGGATAGTGGAAGGTATCCCATGGCAGGGGGGTTGGAACTAAATAATGTTTACAGTCCCTTCCTACCCAGGTCATTCTGTGATTCTGTGATTTGCATGCATCTTTACTAGTACCCACCTCTACCTATCTTGCATTTAAATTTACCTGCTCCAAATGGACCCTGATCAACAATTATTATCACAACAATAGCATGAACTTTCAACAGAGACCTTTGCAAAGTCAACAAAGAAAGCTCCATGGTGACTGAAAATCAATAGGGCAGAGAGAAGAATAAAAATTATTTTTGTAATGACTCTTTTGAAACGAGTATTCGAGTTGCATGAAACTCATGACTCAAATAGTGTTGCATGGTCTTATGAATAGTAATGAAATCAAATCCTAAACAGAGGTATTAGATTTTAATTGAGCTATTCTTTAAAAGATTTTTTTTCACAGTGTCAAGGTCATATTCTCACAGATAAGAAGTTTATTATACAAGAACAGTGATAATAGGCACTGGAGACATATTGAGTACATGCTGCATGCTACACAAAAAAAGAGAGAAAATATACTAAAAGCAGTAATTGAAGTATACACAGAAGACATTCTCATTTATAAGTAGTTTAAATTATTCAGGCATATAAGAGGTTGCTAAGTAGAGGGTGTATATTTTTTTTTTCCACGTAACTTTTGTTACTCTTCGAAACTTCTTTTAAAATGAAGTTTAAGTGCAATTCAATTTTTAAATATATTTTGAAATTTCCTTGAAGATGGAGGTGTTATTACAAATTCAATCCTAATGCATTATCTAAGCTTACCTGTACGAGACCTTGGCTGTCTTTACTGGGAGTCTGAATAGCCCTGCTTTGAATAGGACAAACATCTTGGCTTGGAGGACTTCCCAAGGCTTCTCTGGAATCTGCAAAGCCTATAAATATGACCTAAACTTTAACTATGTTAGTAATATAATGTCCTTAAGAAGGTTTTAATAATTTACTACTGAAGCCAGTGAGATTTAAACAAGTGTGTAAATGTTTTTTGCATTTGTCCATTTGCTTTCCTATTTCTTTACATGATAGTTGGACTCATGTTGGTTTATGTCACCCTGTGGAGTACCTTAGATATTTAGTGACTGCCTTCCCTAGAATCCCCCCCGCCCCCTATATAGCTGATACCTTTAATATTTCATCTGATGACTTTTTAGGTTTCATAGCAGAACATTTATTCAGTGTTCTTTGTTTGTCAGCCATTCTAGTTTACAATGGTCCATTTCACAGGAAAAAGATCAAATCATATGGGTCTGTGGCAAACAGTTTCTAAGTTAGCTGTGAGGCCTGCAGAAAAGGGCACAAAAATGGGGTTTTCTTTGTTAAACTGGCTATATCAAACGAGCAGATACATTTTCCTGAAATGTAATCCAGTTTTAACTCCCTCTTGGAAATCTTCCACCTGAATGCACACCAAAACACCTGATTCCCAATTTGCAATGCTTCACAGATAGTGTATTTTAAAAATGTGTGTCACAGTCCTTTCTGATTCGTTGACATAATTAACATTTCAGAGAGGGTGCCATTGTCTTTTTTTTTTCTTTTAACCCGCCAATAATCATATTTTGTTTATTTCATCCAGAAGCAGCACTAATAATTATAACACAATGTGCCCATACAGAAAGAACAGATAATATTCATAGAACAAAATTAGAAAATATTCATGTGCCCATATGGCTCACAGAAATTGCTATCCCATTAGCTATTAGCTTTCTGTTAGTCGAAATTGGAGTCAATTTACTCCTGACATGTCCATGTATACAACCTAAGCTCTGTAATAGCTTATCCATAATTTTCTATTCAGGAATAATTTCAAGCACAACAACCGAGTACAAAATCTGTGTCAAGATTTCACTTCTTGCAGTCTCACGTCTTCCCTGTTGACATGCATTGGTAATCATAATTGACATCAGCATTTGTAGAAAAACTGGTCTCATCTCATTGTGTGTCTCATTCCACTACTTGAAGAATTCTGCATGCATCTCCTGCATTTGTTTTAGCTCAGTAATAGATTTGGAACTGTCTCTATGTCAGTTCTCCATTAAAAGTTAAGTATCAATACAGACACTTAACCCAGATGTATTTCTAGCATTCAAGCAGAAATCTCCTTCTCTGAATTCTGAGTTTTTCTGGAAGTATCAGAACTCCATGTTAGACCTCTTATATCTCACATTTTATATATTAATTATTTTAAAATGTGGATATTGAATTAATTCGTATATACATAGAGTTAAACAGAATCTAATTCCAAAGACATAAGTCTAATGACTTTTGTTTTTCACACACTGGAATAGTTAGCTATTTAGATTACATAAGGAATCCAAGCATTAATTCTTATTCTCAAAATACATTAGGATTAACATCCCTTTCTACATGTTTTTTTTCTGTTTTCACTAAATACATGATTTTCTTCTTGACAATCTGAATAGTTCATTAAATTCTGAAGCAATATAAATATTGTCAAAACATGCTGAAGGCCCTACTTTCATTTGCAAGGAGTTCTTATCTATTGCTTCATGGCTATGTAAGATTTCTCTGAGCTATGAGACAAAGATAATCTCCAAGGAGTTCCTTCAAGTTCCATGGAATTTTAGGTGGCAGTCAGAAGGATTCCCATGTACATAATCTCCATTGCATTGAAAAAATCTGATATTTATTTCATACTGTAATTTTTAGTGGTAAGCATTAATTTTGGGGTTTTTTTTACCTCCCATAGTCTATTGCAGCAGATTCAATTATCATGGGAATGAGGAAACTTTACAAAAGTTTTACAATTACATATTCAGTATTTGCTTTGAACTTAACCAGAATTTCTAGTGGTTTCAATGTACCAACATCTGAAATGCCACAGTTTACACCAAGCCTAGAAATGAATGTATGTCCACAATGCCTTATATACTATGTGGTATTATGGATTAATTTTAAGCAAATATTAATTATTAAATGTGATTTCTTTTTTCCTTCATTTTAGCCTGGGACACCATGTTATATTCATAATGCTAAGAGATATTTTATATTCACTGGTTGCAAAACAACATTTTTTTTTCTCCACAATGTTATTTATTCGTGACCTATCATCCATCCTCTTTTATGCTTATTAATATGGTATGTTTAAAGTCACTGATGTTTGGATGGATGGAATTTATAGGAAATATAGCATAACCAGTTTCCACAGCAGGAAGAGTTTAAAACCTACAATGGTCAATGTGGCAGAGGAAACATGACTTAAAGCATTTCTGCTCACACTTAACCAGGAAAAAACCTCGCTATTAAGTATGAATCTCTTCATCTGAGTAAGGTGTTCAGCATTTTATTTAGGCCAGATGAAAGACAAATAATACACATTTCAATGAAAGGCCTAAGTACTGAAATAATTGTCTAATGGAAATTAAAGCCCTACGTATGTTTTCTAATAAGAATAAGTGGTTGACAACCACATAAAAGCTTTGATAAAGAATAATTTATACACTTTATCTTATATCTTTTCTAAATTCATTAAGGTTTTGGTAGATATATGAAAAACTTTGATTTGGTGTTCAGAAGACATAATAATTTGCATTTGATCTTAAAACCCAGACAAATTAAACCATGGAGAAATACTGGATGAATAATGATATTCATCTTTCAAAAACAAAACTTCTGATTTTATTGCTAAACACAGTGTTTCTTTCCTATATGCCAAAAATGCTAATACATCCTCCAAGGTTTATTAAGAGAATTGCTAGGACTTTTTGGGCATTTCTCTCCTTTTTTTTCCCCTCCAGGTTTTAAAAATAAAGAGGCTGCTTTCTAAAGTTACTGTCAATCATCTTCACGTGTGTTAAAGAGGAAACATTTCTGAGGAGCAATTCTCTGACTTTTAATTTCATGCCCCTTGTTTTAAGAAATTGCTACAGCACAGCAGATTATCTGTGTCCTAATTGCTCCCTGTAGCACCTGGAGCGTGAGAGAGTCTGTCAGAGAATGGTTCAGGTTAGGAACATAAACTGTGTGCTTGTGGAAGGTTGCACAGCTCCACCATCTCAGAACCTGCCCTGAATGCCAGCAGCCAAACCCCCAGGAGCAGGGGCAGAGGTTGCAGAGCTGCTGGGGCACTCAGAGCCCCATGGCCACCACGCCCATGTGGTGGCCAGAAAGTTTGGAAAGGCCACGCCTGGTGTTGCACCCTCATGATTTCAGTGCTAAAGCACAGAGCTCACAGATTCATGGAATCATAGAATTATTTGGTTTGAAAGGTGCCATAAAAGTTGTCTCCTTTCAGCCCCACTGCTTTTGGTGCAGCTGGGGACAGCTTGGCTTTCAGGGATAGAAGCACATGTTGTCAGGTCACGTTGAGCTTCTTGTCAACCTGTGGATATTCTCAGTCTCTGGTAACAGAGGGAAACAGCTTCTCCCAGGATGAGCCTGGGAAAGTTAGAGAAAGAATTAAAACCACGATCTTATCCCCTGCACCTGGTGTTTGTGAAAGATATTTACAAGTAAGTGTTGTTCCAATTGACCAATAGTGTGAGAGAAGTTTCCTAAGGACCAATCAGGTCTTAGGTCCACGATGCTCTCTTAAGAACTGTGGATTTCTATTAATAAATAGCTTATTTATAGCCTATTAATTAATGGGTCTTTTATCCCTTTTGAATCATGGAGTCTATGTCACCTTCTTACTGTCCCCTACACCATCATGTGACATCAACCAACATCCTCAAGTCCTTCTCCTCAAGGGCTGCTCTCCATCCATTTTCCACCCAGCCTGTATTTGTGCTTGGGATTGCCTCAGCCATGCACTTGGCCTTTTTAAACTCTATGGAGTTCACATGGTCCCACCTGTCAAGTCTTTCCAGATCCCTGTGGATGGCATCCCTTCCCTCCAGCGTGTTACCTGCTGGTCACACAGCTTGGAGATATATTGCAAATGAAAGACGCTTTGCTTCCCACATCCCTTTGAGGCCAGAGTTGTGTTCACATAATGGAGCCTTGTGCATATGATATGCTGAGGTTTTACCTACATGCCTTTCATGTTTTCTGTCATCTGTTGAAGAATTGCAGGCAAATTAACCCTCAATCAACATGATTGACAATATGTAGATATTACTTTGTTCTCTGTGACAGAAAAAATAGCCTACAAATCAGTCATTCCCCTCAGTGTTATCTTTTTCCTTTAAAGCTATTGTCCATATAGGTGGTAGCCTTCATTTATATGTTTGTTGCAAACAAATGTCAAATGAACCTGTCGAGTAAGAATTTTGCAAGAGCTGTTTGAGGCAAGCAGTCAACATTTGGTTTGTGTGATTGATTAACTACTCCAGGATTTTCAGAAATGATGAGAACTTAATGCTTAACAACCAGAAATGGGAATGAATTTTTAAAGTAACTAAGAATGATAAATAAAAAGTTTTCTACGCTTTCATCTTTCTGAAAGCAATTCATGATTTTAGTGTCTGGACCTTATGGACCAGTTAATGGCCATTTTTTCCACAGCTTTCAGGATGCACTTACTGCTGCTATGATCCATTTCTGATACAAAGATTGCAGCCTCTGCTATGTTTATGCCACACTGAAAACTGGACCTTCATTTAGGTACCTAAAGAGTCCATGAGTGTGTTGAAACTGTGACCTTAAATGTGACATTTAAGGAAAATTTACTGGAAGTTCAAGACAGAGTTCATTTCATTCTGCCAGTCCTGTGACAGAATTTTTATAAGACAGCAGAAATCTTAGCTTTTTTTGTGAAATGTAGTTGTCCAAGGAGCACAGGAGAGGTTGAGATTATAACTAGATGATAACCAGGACTATTTAAAAAGAAAGCACTGTAAATCTTCCCCTTTTTCATTTTCCTTTTTCCCTTTCCATTTCCTTTCTTTTTCGTTTCTTCTTCCTCTCTTTTCCTATTGTCTGTTTTCCCTTTTACTTTTTTTTTAATCTTACACAATGATATGTGCAAAAGCATTATCAAAATGCCTGATTCCATCCCTGAATGAATGAGAAAGGAACCAGAAGTTTTTAAATTTCATATTTTTCTTCATACATTTACTCAAAGTAATTGCACTAGTGTGCACTCAATTCTTTTTTCTTCAGGTTGTCTTTCAACACTGTATTTTTATAATGATTGAGTGTATGTAAATATATGCAGCTGTGTGAATAAATGTCATAAATTAACATTTTCCTTCACTGAAGTCTCTTTCTTGAGACAATAAAGTAACATTTACAGGAAATACATGGGCATTTTTACAGTCATCCACTGTAGTCATCAAATGATACAGTTGGAACAGATTTTTACCTCTTCACCTGTACTTTGCAGACCAGTCACAGCACTGCCATGTCCACCATTAAACCATGGCCACCTACATGTCTTTTAAATATCTACAGTGATGGTGACTCAACCACTTCTTGGGCAGCCTGTTACAATGCTTCACAAGCCTTTTAATGAGGAAATTTTTCCTAATATGTAATCTAGAGTTGCCCTGATGCGACTTGAGACCTATTGTCTTATTGCTTGTTAATCTGAAGAAATAAACAACCTCCACCTCACTACAGCCTCCTTTCACATAGTTGCAGAGAGCAATATGCAGCCTTCTATTTTCCAGGCTAAACAACCCCAGCTCCCTCAGCTGCTCCTCATAGAATTTGTCTTTCAGACTCTTCTCCAGCTTTGTTCTCTGGACTTGCTCCAGCAGCTCAATATTCCTAAAATGAGGGACCCAGAACTGGACACATCACTTGAGATGCCTCCTCACCAGCATCTGCCCTGTTGTCCTTCCCCCTGGTTCTTACCCAAAAACATTTGACCCTCTCATCACCATCATTAACCTCTGGGCAACCAAAGCACTTTCTGACATGCAGAGCTACCCCATCACCTCTCCTTTTTTTTCCATCCCTTCCGAAGAGATCATAGCCATCCACTGCAGAGCTACAACCTCTTTTCCCTTTCATTTGGTGACATAAGAACAGGGAATGTGTCTTAAGTGCTCTTTCTCTTTCCTGGCTGAGTTCAGGTACACAGACAAATAAGCATGCTGGGCCTCATTTCTGAAGTATCATCCATGTGCATGCTGATAGTTGTTTTGCATATTGTCCTTTACTTCCTCCACAACAGCTGCTCATTTTCCTGCAGGCTTTATGGAGAAAGACATACTTGTTGTTTCTTTGCCAAAACACTCCTTCTTTCCTCTTCCAGTTCTCAGCCCACAGAAAGCTTTCATAAAGGTCATGCAGGCACATGTGATATCAATGTTTGTGTGAATACATGCTTGTATGCATATTCATGGCACTTTCACAATTTAACAACTGTTCCAACAAACAGAATTTCTCCCATGTGAAAGCTTTAAAGAAAATAAATGTGGTCATAACTAACAAGGAAGCATTCTTTTTGTATTTGGGGAGAAATATTTACAGTTATGAAAGTGTTTTTGCTGGGCAGCAACTAGTACAAAGGAATTTGTCAGGCGGTGAAGACTGAAAGCAATGAGCAAACAGTCCATGGAGCTTTACCAACACATAGACCAGCCAAACATTCTTAGATTACTGAGCACATACTATATTGGGATTAACCTAAGAGGAGCATAATTTGCCTGTACAGCAGCTCAGATATTTCAAGCCTGTATCACTTCAGTTTTTTGGTTTTTTTTAACCAGGAACCAAGTCTGCAGTAAAATGTCATAAATCAAAATCCTTTTAAATATTGATCCCTCTATAATTTTCCTCGTTTTCATGAGTTAATGAGAAGAGAATATATAAGAAAATTATGCTTATGACATATGAAACTTCCTTTTCAAATACAGTGTGTTACAGGAAATGACCATGAAAAAATGTAGATCAACAGGAGGCAGAGAGAAAAAAACAGTTAAAAAGAGTTCAATTTCTTCCCTACAAGTATATGAGATCCATAAGACTTTCAGGTGAATTTCTCTGTAGGGTTCCATAGACTTCAGACAGAGACACAGTGTGAATACCTGCCATTTCTGTTAGTTTGCCATACTTTTGTAGAAGCATTGTACTTGTGCTAGTATAGCCTGGCATATGAAATCTTCACAAATATAAATTACAACTTTGTTTTTAAAAAATTAATAAGCTGGAGACTCAAATCACAGACATTCATATTAGGCTACCAGAAAGACTTGCAGAAAAGGCATAAGCTAAAAGCCAAGAGATAAGTTTGGACATTTTGATGTTTTTCCATAGCAGAAACCAATGATTTCTCTATTATCTTTTTTTCCCCCTCTCACTCTTTGTCTGTAATTGTTTACGAGGGAAGTTTGCTGAACGATTGTATGGCATATTAGGGTCTGAGTCTCATTATGTAAATATTATGCAGATTTTTAAAGATCCAAATGCAGTTGCAAGGTAGAGAGAAGGAATACAAGGTTAAGTGACTGCTTTCAAATTATGGGAGCATCTGTACATCTTTACATGGCGATTTTAAAAGACAGGTTGAAAGATAAACTCTATGAGCTTCCCTTTTTCAAGTATATCTCTACCAATTAGTTTGTGGTTGAGAAGAAATTTCTTTCTTAATTACTATTTTTTTCCAAATATTATTTTCATAATTTCACTTTATTTACTGTTACCTTTCTCCTTTGGCTCTTCCTTCCACTCATCACAATCTCATCAGTCATAAGTTTTTATGTTTTCTTTTCCAATACGACTAACTCACATTCTCCTTCTGAGAACATATTTATTACTCATTTATAACTGCAAAATACAAACCAATCTGTTGGATTTCAACAATTTAAATCAAGGGCAAAGGAGTCTTTAGTGTGCTCTTCTCTCAAACATATTTGAAAATGAACTGTTTCATAAGTTAGAAGATAAATTTTTCTACATTCTCAGAAACATTTTTACAGGTGAATTTATTCCACAAAAATTGATAAAAACCTAATTTAAATTTTAAAGAGAAGCATTTTAACATTTATATTTATTAAGCAGCCAAAAAGATGAAACAAATTCTTCAGTTTTATCATCATAGTCCGACAAAAGAGAAATGGTCTTCATGAGTGAGGAAGACCATTTTACACTAACCTGGTAGAATGTTACTGGTGGTCTCTTTTATTGCATTCAAAAGAATGGCATGATGTGAAAGTTATGGTAGCATAAGAATATGTATGTGCTAAATAATAGAGATATTAGTATTTTTTTACAGTAATTTGTGCTTTATGATGCTTGTATCCCCATTCATCTGTTTAGCCTAGAAATAAGTTTTGTACCTTTAAGACTGGTTCCAAAAATTAAGGGGGGGGGCAGAGAAGAAGCATGCAGTTTGTTATTCCAAACAAAGAATAACAAACAAGAAGCACTGAAGTAGATGTCTTTAATCCAAGTACAACTTTTCTCTTTCTCTCTCAAAGCTGAGAGTTAATTAGTCTTTTGGACTCCATGAAAAACTCAAAACCCTAATATTTTCTGAGATAAGTCTGCCTTATTTTTGTCAGTGTTTCTCTGCTCCGTTTTATAGCATGCAGTATTTGCATGCTTCTCTCCCCAGGTGAAGTCTTCACCTTGGGTTGTGACAGCATCTGAATCTCATAGCAATCAAGGCTGAAGTCACCAACAGGAGTTGAATTCCTTGTAATTAGTAAGCTGTTCTCATGCAGTGTTGTGAGGGCAGGGAAGAGATATCTGAAGAAACCAGTTCACAGAGTCAGTGCTGGTAAGAATATTTACAAGGAAGATAAATTCTTCCACAGTAGACAGAGTTATATATACCAATCAGAATATGATTTTCTATACAGTGACAGTTGCTTATGTAGGACCCAGTTAGCAAAATATTTGAGTGCTTAAATCAAACCCATTTCTTGAGTGAAGGCTCTTTGCAAGCATGTGCTTAATTTATGTTTAATTAGGTTACTTTTACTGATTTCTGATTTCAGTAAGCTATCAAGGGCCTTTGACTGACACTGAAACAAACTGATATTGGGTGTCTCTGTATTGATGAATGAAGAAATAATCAGAAGGAACAAATTTTTATACTACTTGTCCACACAGACATGCACCTACTGAGCACTTCAACTCCATGTTTCAAGATAATGTGTGATTGTCCTTGTAGGAAACAGTCAATGTAATGTGAATTATTGTGTGACTATGAAAAGATTGTTTAGAAGTCTCTTTTCCTAAGTGTCAATAACTTGTCAACTGTGTATGCAGGACCCATAGAATCCATACCTCCCTCTCTCGTTCTACTTTCCAGGTAAGTGTTAAAGGTGGGTATCTTGCAATTTTATTGACTAGATTTGATTGATGCAATGTTCCCTTGTAGTTTACCAAAAGAGAGAGAGCAGGCCACTATATTGGAGCTATCAGAAACACCTCTGCATAAATGGAGGTGTCAGCAGCCTTTTGAAGTTAAAATGTTACTTCAAGGAATATTAGTCAGGACTCAATGGCAGTGTAAACTTTTTCAAACAGAGTTGTTCCTTTTTAATATCCCCCCCACCCACATGGAAGCAGCTTGAACCGAACAGCCAGACTTTTTTCTGTTGGGATCACATTTGTCATTGTTCAAGTCAGTATTGAATTGAAGGACTGTCATCTCTTAGTTCTGTTCAACATGCATCTCTTGTATGTCCACATTATTTATTCAGACCAGACTTCCTGGTTCACAGGTTTCTTAGATGAAACAGCTCATTGCTGAAAATTGGGTTTTTCTGTCCATATGGAATTGTTCAGTGCTACCCTTAAATAAAAGCATGTGTATTTTTTCAGTTGTACAATATTTGTTCATGTAGTGAAGAGTGTGATTCTAGCAAGTGAGCAAGGGGAATGAAATAGCCGAATGTGTAGAACATAAAAACTTTAATACTGAATAAGCAGAACTTGAGTTACTTTCACAATTACTGTGGCCCACTTACCAGGCCTCTTTATAGTAACAATAAAATAAATGTTTTCTGAAGGGAAGAAATACTGTGTTTTGTGGTCTCTGAAAATCACCACACAGGATATTATTGTTCTAGCTGTCAGTTATCAACATCTGTTGTACAGCTTAAGGACTATCACAATACATACCTAAAGCCATACTCTTTGTCAGAAAGGAGAAAAAGGTAAAAATTTTTGTTCTCTTATGCTATGTTTTTATTAAAACACATTTAGCTTAGATAAAATGCTATTCAACAAATGCAAGGCAGTGATTTTGTTGCTTTGGCTTATAATTTATTCAGCTCATTCTTGTAGTATTCAGACACCATGAACAGAATACATTATTCAACAAATACCAACAATTACTCCTTGAATAATTTAGTTGATGAATATTTTATTCTTGTGTTAAAACCAGATTCATGTGAGGGAAGTAATACTTGTGCACAGCCTGCTGGACCTTTCTGGAAAGTTGATAGAAACCCAATAGCTGATATAGAACTTTTCTTGTAGTTTTGGGGTACAGTGAAAGGTAAAACACATTGAGATGGATTCTAAACCTTGCAGAAAAAGTGAATGGATATACAGTCATTAATATTTAATTACTGTCTGGGTTTGATTGTAGTAAGCAATGAACAATCACAAAATACAGAATGGCTGACATCACACGGGTGAGTGTTAATTATGGCAGGCAGCTAAGGTAGAAACATGGGTAAAATACAGCTCATTTGAAAAACTGATGAACTGAGGGAAAAAGACCTAAAATGAGAACTCAAGAAACCTCAAAATGTCAGGACTTAATGGACTCAAGTTTTGTGAGTTCTTCTTAAATAAAATACATAAAGATCTCCATGGTGTAACTGCAGCTACATCTTCATCTATTCAGTGTGTGACTGGGTCTTCTTGCCTCTGTCCAGATATCCCTTTCCACAAGTCAGAAAATTCATATGTACTCACATGAACAGCATTCTCTAGATCTGGCAAAACATTTGCTAGATGTAGATGAACAGCCTGAACCACGACCAGCTGATGCATTTTCCTGTCCCAGAACGGCCAAATAATTTTGTACTGCTCCACAGCAGAAGCATGTGTGCTTTTTGGGAGGATGCCTCTCACAGTGTAACCTCACTGGAGCCACAATCCCATCTGGGAGGATCTGATATATCTGGGAACACACCTTCCAGATAGTAGGGCATATATTCATATAGCAATCAAATAATCAGGCACATCAGATGCTTTCAGCATGATCTCCCCATGTTGTATGACCCACCGGATACAATCTCACTCAGTGGGTCTCTGTGTCAGTGAAAGGCCTGCACACAAGTAATCTGGAAATTAATTAACCTGGAAATTAAAATGGAATTTTTAAAATCCCAGTCCTATGGTATCATCACAAAATCAATCCTTTTTGTCCCATGTACTACCATTTACATTCTTGCAGCACATTCTGTATACTGCTGGCTTGGTATCTACTGATGGATAGCTTATCAGGTATCTTCCTTGAGAGTGCAGTGACTGCTGCCTTAAAATGTTCACAAATGCAGACCTTCATCAAGGTGAGGCTGTCTTCTGTTTAGATAAAATGATTATAAATATTTGCTTTTGAGATCATAATATCTTCTGTATCAGTTCTCCTGCAAGTACATAATTAACCTGTCAGCCCACCCTGCAGTAATAAGTGTGATAGACAGGAAATATATTAGGGAAGAACCCGTGTATGATATGCTTGCAAGCCTTACTTTATCCTTCAAATATTTTTCCTTTAATTAGCACTGAGGTAAAGTCAGACCTTAAAGAATTAGCATATAACTGTTATCAGTATACCTTATTTTTTCATTCTGAATTGTTCACTCAGATGAGGTATAAAACACCTGCTATGCATGTACTGGGGCAGAGGGGCAGAGGGTGGGGGGTGGGAGATGGGAGAGCAACTTAAGATAGATTGATACTCTTTGAAAAGTCCTGAACTCACAGTATTTACAAAGGCTTTCTTGATAAATAAGATGTAGCATGAACTACTGAGTAAAAAATCCTGAAGGAGAAAAATTGACAAAAAGCATTGTCTCAAAAATGATAACATCAGAAAAAGAAAGTGCTTATGAAAGTGGTTATGTATATGGAAAATAAACAAAAATTCTAGCTGTGACTTAGACTCTGTCACAACTACTGGAAGAAAAAACAAGTATTAGGTGAAATTGATAATCTAAAGGCGTCTGAGTGATGTGAGAGTTTTTATTTCCAGCTTTTTTAAGCACTGCAGCATTCAATGTCAAGTTTAGATTAGATATTAGGAAAAGGTTCTTTACTGTGAGGGTGGTGAGCCATTGGAACAGGTTGGCCAAAGAACTCTTTCTTGGGCTTTATTCCTCTGTCTTTTACTTTTTCATTATTATTGTTATTGTTATTATTAAGGTTTTTCTTTCAATCCATGAGTTTTCCTCTTTTTTTGTATTCTCATTTCACTGAGGAAAGGGTGTGAGTAAGCAGCTGCATGGTACTCAGTTTCTGGGTGGAGTTAAAACATGACATTTTCTAAAAAGGGATGCTCCCATCTAATTATTGGAAAAAATATGCAGTGAAAAAACCCAGAGATCAAATTTAAGATTTCAGTTTGTTAGTGAGAGATCTATATATGCTGCTGTAGCCAATGTCTTCTAGTGATAGCGAGAATAGTAGACATAAATAATGAGAGACAAGGTCAATTCATGTGGGTCTTGAACCACAGTAGGATGGCTACACTACCATAGAATAGTCCAGATGAATATACACAATTCTACACACTGCATAGCAACAATATGGACTTTTGTATAAAAAAAAAAATCTACGTAAACTTTTCCAGTGAATGTGGAAAATTTGTCTTTCACTCTGAGGTCTTCTGACAGCATTATCAGCTTTACTTCTAAAAAGACATTGTAACTTGCAGAGCAGTTATTGAAATTCTGGCCCTTCTACAAGAAATGGTGGATGATCTTCTGGGTTGTTGTACATTTTAGTACACTAGATGGAGTGACCATTCCTTGTGAGACTGTGTTAGTTCTGCCATGCCAGTCCAGGCTACCTTTTATTCTTTCACCTACATTTCAAAGAAGGCAGTAATTGTTTAGTTTTCTCCTCTAATAAAGGATAAAAATAAATAGTTATTTTAAATACAGATGTTTTAGCTATTCCTGACAGTATTTTCCTGATCAAGCAAAAATAAATATATCTCAAGAGCTTTCTAGAGAATATGTATCATATTTTGGAACACTTACATGGCCTTGGATAGATGTTATGGTGTTTTTTAAATGTGACTTTATATCATATAAATACATGATACTTCATCCACTTAAAAATTGTGCTGGGTAAAGAAGATATATCTAAAACCTTCATCTTCAACATCATCCGTTTAGCAGTAATTGTCATCTCTTTTCACATCTCCTTTCTGGACTGTAACTGAAAAGTTTCACCAGACTGTGAGGAAAACTATTAAAAAACTCTCCATTCTGCACAGACTGTCAGAACAGAGTCTGTCAGAGAAACACATCATTCACATCACATAGAGACTGAAAACCCTGAGACTGGAATTCATGGCTAGGTTCCCAGATGGAGCTGGGCAATGTAGAGCAGTCTAGGCTTTCACAAGTACTGTAAAAATGACCTTTTTAAATCTCAGCTGTGCTGTTATTGCAGTATAAGAAAAAGAAGAGTCTGAGAAAGGCATAGAAAGTCAAAGGGTGCTAGACAGGGACTTCAATAAAACCATGCCTCCACAGAGATTTGTATTGGACCTACTCTTCACTGTATGTATCTCTGCAACAACAGAACCTGCTAAGTTCAAGGAGCTCTGAGGGCTAAAAACCATTACCTAGAACTGATGTCTTAATCTTCTTCTCAAAGGGCTTGTCTGGACAAATAATGATGAAAAGGAGATGAGCACCTCATGTATATTTGTCACAATTAAAAAATGCTTGAATTATAGGAGACATAAATTTGGTATATTCTAATCAAAGCTATAAAGCAGAGAAGGAAGAAAATAATGTTTTATTTTTAGCTATTCCTATTACTAAAATTTGCATTTGAAATTACAGAAGGGGCAGTCAAGAGGTTGTCTTTTTAAGACTTTCCCAGATATGACAGGCTACAGCAAATGGATGGATGACTCATGTGCCTTCATATGACACCCATTATTTTATACATAATGTTTGTCCTCCAAGGTGATTTTATTTTTCTTTTTATTAATCCTTATTAATATTAAAGAGAGAATAGTAAAATACTTTTTTTTTTCCTGGAATGCATAAATGCTATAGTTAATCATTTCCCCACAATTATCATAAAACAGCAGTGACATTTTCAGCTCTTCAAAATTATGCAAATTATTGAGTGGGTAAGTACAGTAGCTCTTTTCTCTATTAGAGCACTGCTGTTTAAAGTGGTATTGCATGTCAAGGAGGGCAAGGTGTGAGTAGTTTGATTAGAATTATCCATCCTCCACCAGCATCCCTCTCTGCTTCACGCATCTACACACTACAGATACCCACTGTCCTTTATTAAATCACATTTGCATTTGCAAATTCATTGAGATGGGCTGAAAAAGAAGAAGCACCCAAAGGAAAGTGGGCAATCCAGATCTGCCTTGTTTTTTGTTCCATAGCACCATCATTCAGTGTACAGGTAGGCAATCTCCACACTGCTTTGTGTAAGAAATTTAAAAAAAAAAAAAAAAAGGAAATGAAGATTTGCCTTTATAAATCTAGACTGGATTTTGAACCCAGAAGTTCATTTTGTTCTTCATAAGCCAAACTCTTTATCTTCTTGAAAGTTATATGGCCATGCAATTACTGAGCTGAGGGGTGGTAGAACTAAATGAAAAAACTAGAAACTAGTATTTTCCTATACAGCTCAGCTTTGGAATAGTGGCAATTCATTTTTATTCACCTGGAGATCAGTTTCAAAAATTACTGATAAAAAGCATCTCCGCTGTTTTCCAGCTTAGCAGGCTCAGCGCAGTAGCTCTTACCAAATCCCCCAAGAAAGCAATAACTTCCTTCCTGCTGTTCTCTCCTGTAGTGCCTCAGTTACTCAGCCTGTGAACACTCACAGCAAAGCTGCTGCTCTAGACTGCTCCACGTCATCCCAGTAATGCTCACCCTGCTTGGGCTCTCCCATCTGTTTTCTGGAGTGTTTGTGTGTGTTTGTTTGTTTGGAAACCATCTGCTGTCTCGTACCTTCCTCTTCAGCTCCAGCCCTGGAGGAGCAGCCTAACTCTCGAGCTCACAGCACAGCTTTGGTGTCCCAGGCAGTTGTGTGGGCCCTGGTGCCCAAAGCCCTGCGTGGGCTGGTGTGCCCACAGCAGAGTGCAGCTTTCTTGAGAGGCTCCAGCATGAGGAATGGAAGTGGTGCTGGCATGAGCTTGTGTCCTGCTCATTAGCAGCACTCTTTGTCTCAAGCCAGTCCTGTTCCTGGCTTTGGAGTTATTTGAGGATGTCTCACTGACATTCAGTATCCAGCACAAACATACTTTCAAATTGTATATTATCTGAGATGGCATTTCCATCTCATTTTTTTTATAGGATCCAGTACTATTGGTCCATTCAAGAGACATTTTAGGTGGCTGTAAGTCTACATACAAGTAACAGCATGAAACCAAAGGAAGTCAAACATGAAAGAACTGAGTTCTTCATTTTTAAAAAATATTAACTACTGGTTGCTTTTCATGTCCTTCTAAGCCAGTTAAGTGGAAACATGACTCCCCTGAACAACCTACATGTGAAGGCTCAATGCACATTGCTACTCTCTCTTTCAATGTTTCACTGAGATTTCAAATTATAATAGCTAATTTCCTTTCTAACATTTAGACAGAGGGGTTTTTTACAGATTTTAAATAGAAGAAATAAAGCCAACTATATTCTTATCTCCTATTTTCAATTTAGCTTCAGAAATTAAAATTTCTACCATATAATTGAACCAAAATTATCTACAGCTTTCCAGTGCTTTTCATTCTGTATACCCATGCTTCAAATAGAAATTCAAGGCTATGATCAAGTACAAATCACCTATTGTCATTGAATAGAGCATTATAAAACATTGATGTATTTCCTCCCTTTTAGCTGTTTTCCAAAATGATTTCATGGTCACAATGGACACCTATGAAGTCTGTTAAAAAAAAAAAAAAAGAAGAAGAAGAATCTCTCCTTCCAAGTGATGCTGTAGTATTCTTTGCCAGTCCCAGACACAAATACAGACTGGACAGTGAATGGATTGAGATCAGAGAAATCTGATCTCTCTGCTGGGGAAAACAGTGTGGGGATGTTGGCTGATGAGGAGCTGAACATGCCCTGGTAATGTGTGTTTGCAGCCTAGGAAGCCAACAGTGTCCTGAGCTGCATCAAAAGCAGATTGAGGGAGGTGATTCTGCCCCTCTGCCCTCATGAGACTCCACCTGGAGTACCACATCCATATCTGGGACCCCCAACAGGAGGGGGCCATAGACCTGTTAGAGTGAGTCCAGAGGAAACCAAGAAGATAATCAGGGGGCTGGAGCACCTCTCCTAAGGAGACAGGCTGAGAGAGCTGGGGTTGTTCAGGCTGCAGAAGAGAAGGCTCCAGAGAGACTTCTTAGCACCTAAAGGAAGTATGAGAGCTGGAAAGGGACCTGTTACCTGTAGTACTGACAGGCAAGGGCCAATGGTTACGAGCTGACAGAGGGTAGATTTAGATTGGATGTGGAAGAAAGCCTTTGCTGTGAGGGTGGTGAGGCCCTGGCACAGATTGCCCAAAGTCATGGATGTCCCACCCCTGAAAGTGTTCAAGGACAGGTTGGATGGGGCCCTGAGCAACTTGCTCTAGTGAAATCCCTTCCCATGTCAGAGGGCCTGGAACAGGATGACCTTTAAGGCCATCTCCAACCCAAGCTGATCTGTGAGTCATGCAAGTAGAATCCAATCTATACATAAAGCTCTTCTTGCATATGAAAAAGTACTAGTTCATTCAGGAATAATTAATATAAAGAGAAAATTATTTTGCACATTTTTATAGAAACATACTGTACATATTTTAAGAGTCTCGGGGTGTTCTTCCCCTTCATTTTTCTTTCTTCTATGCTGAAAATTAAATTCTGTAATAGAACTGCCAAGCCAAACATTGATATATGCTTAAGGGAGAATATAGGGGCCTCATTTGCATCTTCTTTTGTGTGTCCTGTGTTATCCCAATAATTTTCTGAAACAATAGTTAACCTCTGCCTTGCAGCCATCTCCTGGCCTCCCCACCTCCAAACCCTTGGCTGCAGAACTTGCGCTTGATAGTGAGATACAGAGGCAACAGACAGCAACATCTGAAATCCACAGAAGAGCATCAAGGCAAGTTTATGTAAGTGAATGACACACTGCCAGGGCTCAGACATCAGGCAGTTCAGTCATCCCTACTTTTAACTTACTAACCAGCTCTTGGCATACTTTTGTTCAGGTTCAGGTGTCACTCTAGCGCCCAACACAGAACGCAGAGACACAGCTGAGTGAAGGCAAAGAAGAAGAAACTTTGTTTTGGTTTTCACATTATAGAGAGTTTAGGGAATGACTGTTGATCGGAAGGTGAAGTTACATCCTCTCCAACCACACTGGTCAATGACAAAGTCCATCCAACCTTTCTCCTCCCAGGAGAAAGAATGAAAAACAAAAAGACAGTTAGAAAAACATGTACATGCTTACAAAAGCAGTGTGAGAAACTCCATCACAAGAATGAAAACATCAGAAGGCTGAAAAATGAGAGTGACAGTTCAGGTTAGCACTACCCCATGGAGTTCCCAGGGATGCTCAGGGGGTCAGAAATAAGCAAGGGCAATCCCCATTAGACAGCTGAGACACAACCTCCTAGTTTTGGAAGATGAGCGTTTAGTAGGATAGATGGGACTAGATGGTGTCAGTTGGCCTCAGGGTCAAAATAGTATTGCCCTCACTATTCAATTTACTGGTATGGATGCTGCCTCAGGCTCCTGTCTATTTCCAGAGACAGAAATAAATTCTGTACAGGCTTGTCTTTTCCCTATGATAAGGACACAACACTGCTGCTGATGACACTTTTGTTATATGTGAAATTGGCAGGATGTAAACAAATGGGAAAACAACAGAAGGTATTGTCCAGGCTCCATCACTTGAACAGCTGGTTCAAAGAAAAAAAAATTTCTGTCAATAAAGAACTTTTGAAACCGGTGATATGGAAGCTTGCCTACTCATTGCAGACTGGTGTTTGAGCCCCATGCAGGTAAAACTGTCATGTTTCAAACAATAACAACAAATTTTTGTTTTCTTCCCTCCAGTCTCCATCACCAGGAGTATGCAGTCCATGGAGCAGGACAGGCATGGGATGCTTGTGCTTCCACCACACCCTGGTGCTGCATGTCTCTCTGTCCATTGATTGTGCTGGAAGCAAGGTTACATCAACTCTCTGTGCAGGCACCAAGAAAGATAAAAAAGATAAGTAGTACTGTTACTAATACCAGACACACTTTAAGACATCTTGGTACAGCTACAAAGCTCTTCACTGAATGGAGGGCGAATTAAAAAGACCTGAAAATATATCTGTCAGAAAACATTGAGTTGAGGGCCCAGAAAAAGTTCAAGACACAAATCCCAAACCTTTAGAGAACAGTAAGTACTTTGGGAGCGGGAGGGGGTGGGGACTGCTAGGAATATTCTCTGTGTTTAAGCAAGATGCTATAATTGTTCTTTTGCGTCTTATGACAAAAGCATTTATCCCAGAAATATGTAGGGTTGGATCCTTTCTGAAATAATTCAATTTTTCATGACTGCTTAGAAATAGGCAGAAATGTTCTCACACATTTAATTCTTTTTGGGGGTCTGATATTGTCTGGAATTTACATCTAAGTTCTCGGTTTGAAAGGTAGTTGTGTTGTCTTCAGGAAAGCAGAGTGTATAGCACTTGGATTTAACTTAGATTCAAAGAATATTTTACTGAATAAGAGGTGTAGTAGCTCTGACAAGGTTAATCACTCAGCCCATAGAAGTTCAAACCTGATGCAGAGATTTAAAACAACAGATTCCTATTTTTCCTTTTATTTTTACTTTTGACATTTAGAGGAGAAAAAAAAATAAAAGAAGGAAGGTAGGAACTCAGTTCATTTAAACTTATTAAGTTGGTCTTACAAACCTAGACCCTCAGTGATGTTTTGACAGCAAACCTTCCCACCTGCTCTCCAATACTGTCTGCTCTTGTAAGCACCCAAAATTTAACCACACATTCTCTACCTCACCACGTAGCTTTTCTTCACTGAATTTATTGGGAATGCATTTCCCACTGACATTGCAGCTGAAGTACCACCATATCTAGGCACCTGGGTCACACACGCAGCAAGGCTCTCCACTCACTGTAGACGATAAGAAAAAATTCAGTTTCTTGGGAACCTCTTCTAAGCCAACCCTCCCTTTTTGCTCCCAAAAGAACAGGAAAAAAAAGTACTTCACCAGATCATCTTTTTCACTAAATTCCTTTAGTCAGTTTTAGTTTCTGTCTGCCAGAAGCACATAAACTTCATGAAGAAAAGTCAAGGAAAACTCCAAACTCCATTCAGGGTTTTTTCAAAAATGTTTATCTTTTAAAAGTTCCACGATACCCTGTATGGCTTTTCATACAACTCACTTTTGACTGAAATGCTATATTACTATTTTTTTTTAAATCAAATTCTCCTCAGACTCAGTGAGTTAGAGACTGAAATCTAAAAACCTTGAAGAAGAATATTTAAAATAAGAAGAAATGGAAAAAAGGTTAATATTATTTTCTGTGAGTCAAGTTTGTTTGGCTGACTTTTCCTCCATCCTGAATTTTTTAAACATGAGGAGACTAAAGTATTTGTCTTAAAATATAGTATTGCCTTGATAAAAATATTGGGATTTTTTCTTTTTTTGTGATGTCCTTTATGGTTTTAACCCATAGCCATCTTCAGACATGTCATCATTGGTTAAATTTTTTCATGGCTTTGCAAACAGCTACAGCCTCTTGTGCAGACATTGTGCAGACTCTGTAAAGAGAACACAAAACAGTGCTCACCTGAGGTTATGTCCCAACCAGCATGGTGGCATTAACAGCAACCCAACACAGAAAGCTGGGGAGAAGTAGGTTTTTTCTTCCTAATGAAGGATGAAAAAGTGATCTTACTCATGCTACCATTACACCACTACAACTCAGTGGGCTTCAGTGGAAATCCTCCTGAACTACTTCAGATAGATTAAACTTAACTCTCTAAATGTTATATTTACTGAATAGCAGTCATCCAGCAATTTTAAAGCACTTTGGGAACATTAGTTAAGCTCCAGAATCTCTCCGTCCATAGTTTCCCAAGTGGAAAATAAATTAATATGGTTTATGGGCATTTAAATCATCACCCAGGAATATTCCCCAAATTGGTGCAAAATCACACAGCAAATCACCATCCAGGTCAGATACAGAACCTGTTCTCTTGAGCTTTGGTACTACACATTTTATCCTCTTTTAGAACAATAGATTTAAACTCTTACAGATTATTACTTTAATCTTAAACTCTCTCATATCTCAGATGGCTGCTGAGTTCTCAGTCGGGCCATTTAACATAAGTGCCTGCTCTAGTTATTCAGTCCATTAAAATAGAAATCAGACTACATTACCCAGAACACACTTAAGCCTCCCACAGCCCTGCTCAGTCACAGAGGCAGTCTGCCAAAAAATAAGCTCTCTACAGTGTCCCCTACTAAAATAATTTAGAAGTTCTATGTTAAAATATACAAATACATATATTTATACAAACCCAACAGCCAATATCTGAATTATAAAGTAATTTAGTTAGACAAGCACTTGCTTTTGCATGTTGGGTTGGATATTTCATTACCCATGACTAATTCCTGGGATGCTGTTAGCAAGCTTCCTAACTTCTTTCTCTGTCCACGTCTCTGTCCTCTGCTTTGAAAACACAGATATTATTTTCTTTGTCTGTAGGATATTTGTGCTTTTTGAATTTATCTGGCCATGGGAAGCACAGGATGTTTTGTGTGTGTGGTTCTTGGACACATAAAGATAGTAAAATCACATATGAGCAAGGTAGGCAATTCACTAAACTAATAGAT
This sequence comes from Leptocoma aspasia, assembly GCA_013399835.1. Taxonomy (NCBI): domain Eukaryota; kingdom Metazoa; phylum Chordata; class Aves; order Passeriformes; family Nectariniidae; genus Leptocoma; species Leptocoma aspasia. The sequence goes on along the minus strand of VXAX01006984.1, from coordinate 689,693 downwards.
AGGAGAAAAGACAAGTGAAAAAATCCCTAATGCCTGCTTTACTAAATTCCTAAGAAGCTAGGTTACTTTTTATCATTGCCACCACTGGAGAAAGTTCAGAGCTGTGAGAGGAGGTAGGTGGTGTGGGAAAGCATGTGTTCAAAATTACACAGATGGCTCCTCAAAGCAAAGTCACAGTTCTACCTTCCCTGTGGAGGCAGCGGAACCAGCAAAACTGATTCTGAAGCATTCTTCCCCATTTCTTCCTTCCACCACTTTTGCTTCACCTGCTGCCGTGGCACGAATGTGACAGTCCCAGGTCTTTGTCCTGAGAGCAGCAAAACTGAGATTTGCCTGCATTGCCTTGAACTGACTCTAAGCACACCTTTGCTTAGTAAATTCAGGAGTCAGTCAGGTAACACATGTGAATTACTAGTCCACAGTCCTGCAGGTAATTGAATGCCCTCAACACTCATATACAAAATGTGTGACTTTACAAGACCTGAGCTCTATAAAAATAAACATAATCAAATTCAGACAGCATTTGCTTGCCAATTACTGGCAGATTTGTACCATTTATGGTCAGTCCATTATGACACAGCTCTACAAATTGAATTTGATACAGAAAATGTTAAGAAGGAAAGATCTTTGGCTTCAATTTATCCAGAACAAATGGGCAAATGGAAAAAATCAAATCTGAATTTGTAGCTACAAGGCAATTTGGACAAGTGTTAGGCTATACTGTCCTATCTGTGGAGCAAAACATGATCCAAACTATCTCAATGCATTGAGATTATGTAATTTGATGATAGCATCTAGAACTATGGCAGCACAAGCAATCTGGTGTTCAGGACAATCCTGAATTTTGGTTAAAAGCCTTTTCTTCTTTTTAGCTCAAATATATTTGTTGGTTTAGATTGCACATTTATGGTGTAAAAATGAAACAAACTGTCCTAGATGGGAGGAAAGATGCCTGTGGTATAATTGATTTGCCAATTGCCTTGATTACTGTAGAAATGTTCAGCACTTTTTCCTCCTCAGGGAGATTTTATCTTGAAAAACTATGCCAACAGACAGACACACTCGTACAAGTTAATCTGTATTTTATAATAGATAGGATTTAAAAATGCCCTGTGAAAAATGTGGTGTTTGCACTGTGTGGTAGGTTGTTTCTGGATGCCAGGTGCAAACCGAAGCCTCTCTGTCATTCCCCTCTGCAAATGAGCAGGAAACAGAAAATATTATGAAGGGTTCATGGGTTGAGATAAGGACAGAGAGAGAGATAATCCACCAATTACCATACTGGGCAAAACACATTTGACTTAGGAAAATCAACTCAATTTATTACCAATCAAAATAAGAGCAGGATAATGAGGAGTAAATCTTAAAAACAACAACTCTCTCACCCATTCCTCCTTCCCAGCTCTGCCTGTTTCCCCACACGTGCAGGGCGACAGGGAATGGGGGTTAGGGTCAGTTCCTCACACATTGTCCTGCAGCTTTTCTGCTGTTCCCCTGCTCCAGTGTGGGGGCCCTCCCACAAAGACAGTTCTCCCTTCATTTCTCCAGTGTATGTTCTTCTCATGGGCTACAGTTCCTTATGAACTGCTCCAGCATGGGTTCCTTTCTGAGGGATGCAGTCCTTCCAGAACTGCCTGCTCCAGCATGGATCCCCCACAGGGCCACAAGTCCTGACAGGAAACCTGCTCCAACATGTGCTCCTCTCTCCACACGTCTGCAAGCCCCTGCCATGGGGTCACAGCCTCCTTTGGGCATCCCCCTGCCCTAGGGTGGGGCCTTCCACGGAGTGAAGGTGGATCTCTGCTGCCACATGGAGCTCCATAGGCTGAAGGGGCACAGCTGCTTCACCTTGCGCTGCCGGGGAATCTCTGCTTCAGCTCCTGTTCCTGCTTCTCCACTGACCTTGGTGTCTGTGTAGTTGTTCCTCTCACACATTCTCACTCCTCTCTTCTGAGCACAATTACAGCAGCATAGTAACATTTTTTTTCCCTTCTTAAATATGTTATCACAGAGGTGTTATCACCGTCACTGATTGGCCCAGCCTTGGCTGGAAGTAGATCCAATTTGGAATCAGCTCGCACTGGCTCTGCTGGACAAGGGGGAAGTTTGTGGCAGCTGCTCACAGAAACCACTCATGCAACCACCCCCACTCCCAAAACCTGGTCACACAAACCCAATACACTACAATAGCAATTTAGTTAGTGGGAGAGGTTGTAGCTTTAAAATAATTTCCCTTCTCCAGAATAAAAAAAAACCCATCTCTTTCATCCTTTCCTCATTTGAGTGACACTCCAGGCCCACTAGTTGTCTTCATGGCCCTTTGTTGGACTCTTTCCAGTAGTTCCACATCTTTCCATAGTGAAGCAGAAATTCACACAGCAAAAATACTGTTGGTCTCGTGAGGAGCACATATCACATTTCAAAACTGATATAGATCTTCAGATCTGTTGTATGGAATTCATCTTATCCAACTTTATGAATAGGATGCTGCTTAAACTACTGACACCTAAATTCAAGTCGTCAAGGAACAGCCTAAATGCATCCTGGGAGGTAGAATTCGATAGCTTAAATACCTAGGACCTAGAAGACCACACCTATCTCCATCGGTTACTAGTTTAGAAGAGGATGTTTCCTCTAATTCCTTTCTTATATGTGCCAGTCTGCTGAGGATGCCTTTAATTTGTTAGGGTTGCCTCAGACGTAGCTGTGTGGCTGTTAACTGTGATGGGATTATAGTGCCTGCAGACTGCTAAAGGTAGGTGATTTAATCTCAATCTGTTCACCACTGAAATCAACAGTAAAGACATTTTTTGCTGATGGTAGTTACTCGAGCTATCCTGTAAGGGTTTTTAATAGTCATTGGAGAAAATCTGGCCATTCCAGGATGTAATTTTTCTGGTATTTGCCATGAAGTGACTCCCTCCTCCTTTAAAAGGACATTTTCATATTTTGTTGGAGAGATCCTGTTCCTTATTTCAACACCTGCAATGTGCATGGGAGCTTCCACTTTACAAAACCATGGCAGACTGGCTTTGTTCTTCCCAGGGTTTGCTCAGCTGCACATTTCACTGGGGCTTGTAAAAGCCCAGCACCTGCTGCTCGGTGCTGCAGTTTGAAAATCTTCTCCACTGAGTCTTTCCCAGTGAATTGCAGAAGGTTGTTGCCATCCTCTGGCACTCACAGGAAGGTGTTTGAAGGAAGGTCAGCTCCCAGTTGTTCAAGTAGGGCAAGTCAAAGCAAGGTAAAGGAAGGTCATCCAAAGTAATGGAGACAACAATTGACTGGAAGTCAGCAGCAGTATAACCCTGCTCCAGTCAGTATTGTCTCTGAGCTGAAGAGCTTTAATGAGAAAAAAGGATTATTAACTTTCAAGTGCTGCAATGACAGCTTGTTTTTCCCCTGTGGATGCATGGTATGCTCACATGGCATGGCAGAGCACAGAACAATATACACTCAGCTAGGTGCTAAGTATAACATCTCCTTACAATTCACTTTGCCCACATCCTGACTGAAGGGTGGGCAAGAATAGAGTGTTTCTAGCTAAAGTGAGCACAGTGTAAGGTCATCATTAACCCCTCTGTGCCTATTACTATGATTTACAGCAATGGACGAGTACCAGTATCAGCAAAATGTCCATGGACAAATTATAGTCCATAATAAAACTGTACGGAATACAATCATTAGAATTCTGGGACTGGTTTCAAAATATTTAATTTTTAAAGTTTCTAAAGTTGACCTTGAAAGTTTCGCTCTCCCCTTTGCCATCCCTTCCTGTGATCAAACATTCTCAGTCATCACAAACTGCACAAATCACATGCATTTTCTTAAAACATCTTATATGAAAGACAAAGTCACCTTGCAATTATAGCTTCAAATAAAACCAACCAAAACAAATTCCTATTTTGTTTTTGCCACCAAATTTAACTCTGAAAAGAGAAGCTGACCAAACAGGAAGACCCTTCAGACCTCCATTGTAATCCTTTCCTTTCTGACCCTTTCCAGCTCTGTTTAGCTTTCACTTCCTTCATTTCTTAGATATGATTTATCAGTCCTTTTTGCAGCAGCCTTGTCCTCTTCACAGCAGAGTGCCATTTTCACATAGTTGTCCTTCTGTCAGAGTAGGAATCCTTGTCACAGACCTGCAAATAACTTCACCACTTGATATTAAGAAGTTCTGTTAAAGAGATACAAAATCCTTTCCTTTAGAGAGAGTAGCTTTAATCTTCTTGTTCAATTGTTTCTCACAGTATCACCTAAACTTTTCACAACTTGATATGATGGGGTGGGAAAAGGGACACCTATAAGCCAAATTTCCACATGAGCAGGTTTCACAGTTTCCTTTTCAGTTGTAGCTGCTGGTCTTCAACACACCTGAGCTCTAGCATCCTGTTCATTATCTCCCCTGCCACTCAAGAAAAGGAGGGATACAAGTACTATATGCTTTCCCTGACAAGTATGAAATAGACTCCAGTGGAGCATACACCTGATAGGAGACTACAGATTTTGGGTTAGGTGAAGATGTAATTGTACTGGACATCAGAATGTATTGTCAAGATTGGTCATTTGTTAGCTAAAGAGACGTGTGTTATAGCTATATGTTTAGATATAAAAAGGAAGGGAAGATGGGTGTGAAAGTTACCTTAACTTCATTTCCAGTGATAGTACTTGTGGGAAATGTCTTTCAGTATCCTTCACTGGTTTTTTTTGCAAATTCTGGTCACTGATGCACTGACAGTGTTGCATGACATGCTCTATTTCCACCAACTGAGAAACTGCAACTTTCTCCTTTCCTCTACAAAATTTACCACACAAAGATTCGTGTTTAAAACTTTTGCTAGTTCTGTCTCACATTATTATCACAAAAAAAATCAAGACCTGTATATACTCAGAGGCATTCAAGAAGTTCCTGTCTTTGTGACATTTGCTTATAATTCAGTGATAACAATTTTCCACATCATTGGTTGAGAGAGAGAAAACTTACACCTCCCATATTGGCTGGGAGACAGGGTAGAAAAACACCACCTGTATCCTTGAAAACACAGCTCAGGGATATGTTTACAGAATTCTGTGTTGAGAACGTGAGCTTTCCCCTGGGAAGAAAAACCTCAGCAGTCTTGCACCCAGGAAACTCATAAAATGTCAAGACAACAGGCAGATACAGAAAATGTAAAATATTAGAAAAGTATAAATAAATTTGACCTACTCAGGTTCAAAACTAGGGTCCTGAAAACATCCATTTGTCTTCTTCCTGACTTCTAAAAGTATCTGAATTCCCTGATCATGTACTTCTGCATGTGCCTTGATGTTTTGGTGGGAACTGAGGAACTAATCTGATGTGAAAGTTAAGTCAGGTAGATCCTCCTCTAAAGAACCTTAATGTTTTCAAATCTGTGATTGGATTCTTCTCACATAGAATATCTAGAAATAAACCACCTTCTTATTTAACTTAAGCCTCTTTGCTATTGATGGAGTCAAGTACCTCTGCAGGCAGTTCACTTCATCCAAAGACATCCCTCATGAATCAGTTTGTGACAGTATCTGTCCTCCACTGGGTGGAGAGAGAAATAGAGGGATGAGTTTAGGAAGAAGTTTTATTCAACATAATGTTTCTCACAAAAATAGTGGTACAAGGCATATTAGTCTTCTCAAGCTCCTATCTTCAACCATTTACCGCCTTGACATGCACTGAACTAATTTTTTTTCAAAATTTTGTTGTGAAGTCTATGCTTTAAATCCATGTTGATGATAAACCAAATGTCTTCCCAAACCATAGACCTGGACTTCCATAACTAACTTGTAAATGTTTCCATGAGATAACTCTTGCTAATGCACACACTACCCTACTGATCAGAACATTTGGCAAAGAGTCTAGAAGTCCCAAGGATCATATTTTTTCTCTAGTAGGTTTATTTCTGATATTTTTACCTCATTTTGTCCAAAATCAAAATTACAAAGTGTCCTGCTTGTCCAGAGTGGGGACATTTCTGCCACTTTTTATTAAAAAATATCTGCAATTTATAAATAAAATTCTGCAATTTTTAAATTAAAAATTTATATTTTTAAAATGTTCTTTCATGAATAGGAAGGGCAAGGTTTCTATGTGCTGACCAATTTTGCATGTTTGTTTTTTTCAGGGGGGCTGGTATTTGATCTTTCTGTTTGTGTCACCTACTTTCCTCAAGATAAATAAGGTGGCCCAATTAATGCTCCGTTCTCAGAACCAGGCACCTTGAAGTTAAAAATATCAAGATTTACAGTACTGTGACTGATATCTTTAGGCTTACCCAGCTTAAAATAGCCTATTTGTAATTTTCTAATGTGGAGCCAAGTTTTCAAACACCTCTCCAATATTGGGGTTCATCAGCTGAAGGATGAAGGAAGTCTGCATCAGGCCCAGTGTAACTCTCTAGTTTGCAAAAAAAGTACTGCTTTTAATGAACACTAATTATAATTGGCGAAAGATAAGCTGTGGATTCAACAGAGGGGAAAAAGGCTAATGCTTTTAAAATGTAGCCTGATTAATGAGGCTGTCATAGAACTTATTTATAGGTATGCTGTACAAAGTATCATAATCTCTGGAAAGATTTGCAGCAAATTAAAGCCATCAGAGTTTAGAAATCATAAAACTGATTTGACTCCAAAGGATATTCCATACAGGCCAATCAGAGGATTATAGCTAAGGCAGAGAAGTTGTGAAGAGCAAGTGTTCTTAAACTATTCTGGGGTGTGGGTCACATTTCAACCCCTGACTCCCGCTTTCAGTCCCTACTAAGTCACACATGGAATATTTCACAACTAGATACTGGCATTGTGTAGGAGCAGCAATTGCCTTTTCTGAACAGTATCCTTCAGAAACTAATATAGTTTTAGCTGGTTTTAATGTAAGATAGCAGATGGAAATGCAGAGGATCCTGTGCTTTTCTGGGCAGTTCTCTATGGACCTCCAGCAAGTGCTTCATGAATCACTAATGGTGCATGGTCTGCAGTAGGGAGCTATTGATTTGAAGAAATCTCAAGTAAGTAAACACATAGACCTTGTACTATATGGTGAAGGTCACTAAACATAAGAAACAAAATTTTCCCTACAGCAATGTGCATGGAGCATTTGGTATCCTGAAAGTTATTAAAAAAAAAAAAGAAAGAATAAAAAAAAACATATTTGGGATGTTATATTTAGAGTAAAGGAAGTACACTGACAGGAACAGAGGCTCAGACATATAGGTCCAAGACCCAGATCAACTGGGAATTAGCAGAGAAAGGAATCCAGGCTCCTTTTTTTTAAGAATGACAAGTCCGTTTAATGTAAACAGTCTTTACATCTTGACTCCAAAGGATTTAAAAAGTCATCCGAACTAAAGCAAATGGAGAGGGGGATAGATAAGGCTGCTTTAGTTGAAATCTGCATCATACACAATAGCCTACAAAGTTAATGCATACTTCTGCCCCTTTTTCAGGGGCAGAAAGGAAAAAAAAGTGTAATATGGCAGGACAGTGCATGAAGTTGACTATCTGGATAAGTTACCAGACCTGAAAAAGGAGGAAAACCACCAATTATTACAATGATTCTGAATTTAATACAAAATCAAAGTAGAAAACACTTAAAATGATTGATTTCTCAGCATACCATAATGTCTTTGGACATCAATATATTGTTTGATGTTACCAATGTTTGCCTTTTGTTCCTCTCATAGCTCTATAGATGTTAACTTGCAGGCAGCCTTGCTGGCACAAGAACATAATAGCATATAGGATTTTAGATATACTGAGCACTGGATAATTTTGATGACTTATAAAATCCTTTAGCCTTGAAGTGCTTTATTTTCAAGCTCCACTATAATTAGTTACAAAGGTTATTTGAGTGAGACGTGAGGCAAGACTGGAAGGCTGTTGTTAAATGAAATCAATTTCACCTTCTTTTTCTCTTGCTGTAATATTTTCCTTTAAATCCATAGTGAAGAAACAGACTATTTCAGACAGTCATTTACCAACAATGACTTGTTCAGTAGTTTCAACATTGTGTTCAGGAACAATGAAGGGATGCAGCTGACACCAGCCTTTGGTTGAATAGTTCTCTATGTGTCTCTCAGGCTGTGTCTCTACCTACATTACACATTCCAAGCATGGGCAGCTTCTTCAGTTTGAAGGAAGGCACAGTTGACCTACATAAACTTCTCAGGCTTTAACTGAATTTTGAGCAAAAGCAGCACGTCCCACCAGCTCTGTTCAGACTCCCAGATCTGAACAGCCTCATACATTACTGATATTCCATATTTTGCAAGATCAAAAGACTAGGGATGTACCTCCAGAAAACCTGGTCTGGTTTTATAGTCCATGAATTCTAAAACAAAGGTCTCAAGAAGGAACCACAGGGTATCCCATGCTCCTAAGTGGAGTGAGTGGAAGGAGCATTCCAGCAGAAAAGTAACAGAGTCAAGGTTTAAGAACTGTGCCAAAGAATTGAAATTTGTTTAGGGATGACACAGACGTGGTAGCTACTAACAGAGAAAAGAGTCTTCACCCACTTGCTCCCCTCTGACACACAATTAATGAATGTCACAAGTACTCAGACTCCAGATTCTGAAATGATTATGCTTTTCTGTTCATTTGCTTGAGTGAAACTTGACATATACAAAAAGACCCGAGATGGATTTGTGTGAACCTTTCACACACGTATACAGACAAAGAGGAAATAACAGAAAAAATTTTAGAGCTGAAAAATATGCCTTTAACAATCGCTTAAGTCCTGACTAGAAAAGATAGCTGCTGAAAGCATATCAGTGATTAGTCTCTTGACCTTTCTTCAACTTGAAGTCATCAGCCATTGTTCGTCACTGATAATAATAATAACCTTTATTTTATGAGGTGACTGACAGACAATCCTTAGAGACCACAGTCTTTCACAAGAGCAATCTGCTTAAAAAAGAAGTCATATTTAGTAGGCTCAATACAGTGAAATTAATTCAGAATTTTTATATCAAATATTAGAAACATGCAACACTGTCTATGCAAAAAA